>JAANYP010000509.1:0-18433 GCA_020465985.1 Centrapalus pauciflorus
TTATGATTTATATAAATGATTTATCAATAAAAAATAACAAAATAAGAAAAAATTAAAGGTTTTATTAAATTTAGTTTTGATTTAAATATAAAAAATTTTATTTATTGAAATGTAGTTAGTTGGTTGATATTTAAATTATAAAAAAATTGAAGGGAAATAATTTAAGTTGGTCAATTATTAATTACAACATTTAAGAAAGTAATTAAGGAAATTTATGAGGGAAAATAAAAAAAAGTTAAGGTTTAATATGATGACATGTGACAAGAAGTGATTTTCTTTATTATATATAAAAAGTTTATTTACGCACGAATCATGTGGATATTTTTAATATATGTAAAATATAATAAATTTTGGTATATGATCTTAGACTTCGTATCAAAATTTTTTCTAAGTGTAAAATTTATAAAAATTAATAAGGATACCGGGGTCGAACTTCAAAAATCATAGGGGTCAAGAATTTTTCGATTACATATATAACTCGTAAAATAAAAAATTTATCGGGGTCGTTTGACCACTATCCCAATTAAATGAATCCGCCTCTGTTTAGAAGTATTATTTTTTGATCTGTTTATTTTAAACTACGTAAAATACTATTGAATATGAATCAAACTCTATTTTAGCCGCTTTTATGAGTTGCCAAGTAAACAATAGTTCAAAGGATACCTCGCAAGTCTTAGACCAAACATCTACATGTTTGCAAAATACTTTATCGAATTCAAAACCATTTTCAAACATAATACTTCATACGTTCTCAATTAAGTGTTCATTTTTACTTTATAATTTGTCCCAAAATACTTGTTCACATCCATAATTTGTTATGTATAACTTATATGATTCAATTTATGCTTTTAATCATGTGGTTAAAAAATTTATTTTTTAAAATTAATTAATAATTAACGGTAAAACTATCATTTTATCCATTAATTATGGATTACTAAAACTGTATATATTTGTCTAGTGATCATTTATTTTGGGAACAACAGAGTAACTATGAGGATATAAATACTTTTGAAAGTGAAATAGACTAAATTTTTTGAAATTTGGTTAACTTATATTTTGATGAAGAAAGTTACTACCTTTAAATCGTTTTGTTAGTAAATTTATCAAAGGGTTAAAGTCGTACAAATGTATGCTACTTTACTGAAATTATCGAAATGACTAATCTAGTTTTTTTTTTTAACTTGTTAGTACTTGTACTCAAAGTTGACCTGTTGATATGGTACATGTAACCGTCTATTAGGTTGACGTGGCAGTTTTCATTGACTAAGCTGATGACATAGCATGGTTTTGATGAGTTGTTGCTTATGTGGAATTTGATTCTAATTAATTACTTTATTTTCTTTAAATTGAGTTATTATTTTTATCAATTCAGTTTTTTAAATTTGATTTATTATTATTCTTATTCACTTGCTATTATTTAAGATTCACAAATCTGCTAAAAAAATCAATCCGTCCTCCGGCCATCTTCATTACCAGATCATCCTTCGTACTCCGACAATGAATTCAACCAAACAAGATTTAGAAACTTAGAAACCAAAATGAAATATCCAAGTAACATTCTTGATTCAAAGTTTAAACAGACTTATTGGAATGACATTCAAGCTTTGACCAAGCTCTGACCAAATGATATTCAACCACCAACACCACCCTCACGGCTCCACCACCGGCCATTACCATCCATTAAACAAAATCAAAATCGTTTGCAAATCCAAATCCAAATCTCATGTGCCAATTTTGAAACTGGTTTTAATAAAGACTAACACAAATTTGGAACTCGCAAACAAAAATAATCAAAACCTCAAGATGTTGATGCAACTCAGATCTAAAAACGAATATGAACTCAGAAGATGAAGAAACCATGTAAATGATACTTAAACGACATCTGCGCGAATAAGATTCAAAGGAAATCGAGATCTGCAGAAACGACATTTGAAGGAAATTGACGACGAGGAAAAACGACATCTGAAGGAAACCGAACCATATAAAACCATATACGAACCCGAAATCAAAAGAAACTTAACATCGATTTCCAGATTTCAAAAGAACGAACCATATACGAATCAGATCTGGAAGTCTATATGACAAAATGTAAATTCTTACAAGACCTAGAAACATGGACGAAGGTAAAGCCGACCATTGATGAAAGTCGTAGCCGACGATTGATGAACCTAGACACAAAACCCAAAATTCTTACAAACCTATTATCATTTTAGATCTAGAGTAGAAGTCGTAGCTTGAAAATTTTGAAGCCACCGATAGGTAGATGTGTCAACAGTAAGGTAAAGTCGCCCATGGAAGAAGGAGAAGCCAAAATCAGTCATTTGTTTGAAGCCTTTGTCTCGCAAATCTGTTCGAAGCGTCTATATTTGCAGATTTGTTCAAAGTCTCCTTCTTTCGTCTGTGTTATCTCTTCAAAAATGGAAGATAAAAGGAAGATGAAACAATGAAGAAAGATGGAAAAAAGATGAAGTAATCGTATCTTGGTAAGGATGATGAAGCATGGATGAAAGCTGAAACAAGGATGAAGATTGAAGAAGATAGACCTGGTGGATTTAATATTTGCTATAATCATTATTCATTAATAAATATTTAAATAACATAATAATTAATAATACTTAATTTTAAGAATCCACGTAAGCATCCATATCCTTGTCACAATTTAAAAAAAAAATAAAAAGAAATACAATTTTACTGGTAAAATCGGTAACCAGTCACAAAAATACCATATCAATAATAATATTTGAGTATAAGGACCATCCAGATAAAAATAAATTTAGATTAGTCATTTAGATAATTTTAGTAAAGTAACTAACATTTGTATGACTTTAACCCTTTATCAAAAGGATTTGTTAAAGCTAATTAAACCCTTTAAATTTTAATCGGTGTTTAATAAGGTTAAATGTTAAAAAAATTTATTTTTACATGTTAATTATACAAACCATATAATATACAAACACCAATGGGGTTTAACTCATTTGGTATGAAAGTGATATGTAAGTGTGAGGTTATGAGTTTGAATTCTGTCGGAGACAAGTTTTAATTTTAAATGGTGAAATTAAGTCTGCAAGTCCCCCTTTAAGTAAAGAAATAGTTTGGAATTAAAAGTAGGTTAGTTTTTTTTAACACGTTCATATTCCATTATACACCCGTATTTGCGGATCTTAACCGACAGAACATGTGATTTCACCTTATCCTCCACGTGACGAAAATTTACCCTTACATTGTCAAACTCCATTTAAAACACGTGACGCAAAAACAACAAACAAATAAATTAAAATTAATTGAAAAAAATCCTATATCTGATGAGAATTGCTTCCGTATCTTTTGAGAAATAGTAAAGGCCCACAACAAACTTCCCTTTTTTTTTAATAAAAAAAATAATAATAACTCCACAAAAGTAATAATCCTTGTCAATTTCACCCCCTATTTTTCTCTATTTTTTGATGACGTGCCACAACAATAAAAATCGAATAAATTTATCTTGCGATTCGATATCAACATCGACATCATACGTTGCGTTTAACGCCGAATGTAAGAAGTTTCTTTGTCCTTATGTAATTTTATCTGTTACGTTTTCTAAAAAATCAAGTGACGCACGTTGAACAATAAAAACACAATTACAATAATATGGTTTTTAATTGATAACTGAATTGTTTTTAATTATTTTTGTGTGAAAAAAAACATACAATTTTATCGATAAATATGCATTAATAATGCATGGATTTGTGGCTTACAACAACCAAAAAACATAAAATGCAATCCATTAATAAAACACAATTAAGGTATAAATTTCTTTTTTAATTGCAGTGCAAATTCATTAGTTCAATCTTTTTCTAGTCGTAAGTTGTAACACATATTCAAATTTGTAAATTTTTTTTATCATTAATTCAAGTCTTTTTCTAATTTTTAATTTAAAATTTTACCAATTCTATTCTTTTAAGTTACCGAAATATTAAAAACATGCCTATGGCTCTATTGCACGTGTGTAATTTTTTATTATTAATTCAAGTCTTTTTCTAATTTCTAATTTTTAATTTAAAATTTTACCACACACACATTGCATTTTATCAAAGAAATGCACACACATATTATCATACTTTTTTTGCAACTTTAGTTAATATTTATTTGCATAATTAAATCACTTAGTTTTAATGAGAAAAAAATCCTAACTTTTTTAAGTGAAAATAAATTTTTCATAAACTTCCTTTTATGAAATTAAGAAATTCCTTAAATTAAAAATGTCCTTAGAAAATAGAAATAGTTCTATTAATTTATATATTAAACTCATAAACTACCAATTATTATTTTAAGAACTTAAATTTATATACATAGAAAGCTTTATTGTGAATAAGTTACAAAAATATATAGAATTTTGCTAATAAAAATAAAAATCCAATATATAATAATATAAATATAATAACTAATTAAATAGTATGTAGTTGGGGTTATGGAGCCGGTTAGGTTGTCAACAACATTAATTGACACATGGCTGTGTAGCGATCAAGGAACATTGCTGGTGATAAGCCTCGAATTTTAACAAATATAATTGTTGATAGTACATATATATATTAGAAATTTCGAAAAACACTTTATCTTGTTTTTCTATCATATCCTTTATTCTTAATATCTTAACAAATAAAATGGTATTTATATAGCGAAAACACAAGTTACATAGTTAGAAAACACTATATCACTTAGTGTACACAAGATCATACGTTTTACTAACAAATCATTAATTCCTAAAGGTAGGAGGAGTGGGAACCCCTGATCGAGGTAGGTTGAATAAGTGTAGACGGGTCGGCAGCAGTAACACCGTCCCCACTTTGGACCAAATTTCGACATTGTCGGCTTCAGCATGCTGTGTTTGTGTCGACAGGCTTTAGCATTTTGTGTATGTGAGAAATAGTGAGAAAAAAGTTTAGTGAGTGATGAGATAAAAAAAATGACCAGTATCTTATTTTTAATAGGATCAATTAACCATGAAAGAATGAAGATGGAAAAGCTTATTTGACGTTGGGTGAGGTGCATGTTCGTGAATCATATTTTCTTTATATAGTACACTCAACACTTTTAAAGTGTCTTGATCATATATTAACTAATTAAATAAAATATTCCAAGCTAATTTAATAATATTTACTTGTTATATAATCATAACTTATTTTTTTGGGTTAGAAAAGAGGTGAAGAAATTGGCATCATTCCATGTGAAGACTTTCCTTAAATGGTATAAAAAGTTAGGCTTACGTCCCTATTCAACACTCACAAACTCATGCATTAGTTTTGATGAAAATAGAAAGCAAAGATTGAACTTTCCCCTTATAGCAATCAAGATCATTCAACTTCTTTACACGTGTCACTCCCTAATTGGTTTAGTTTGGCAAATGTTTTTTAATCCTCTCACTTGTCGTTTTGCTAAGCTAGATGCCAACCCATAATTAGCTAAAATTTCCCATAATTATTACGATTTAAGTGTTAATAGTTTCATTATGGTTAATATCAATCAATCTCAATTAAACCTAATTAGTAACCTATGTTTATGCAAAAATATAAACTATCAATGAAGATTGATAACACCAAAAGTAATGGTTAATTAACCAAAAAAACGTAATAACCTTTTAGTTTTTTCCAAGAGTATAGGTCCTTTCTATCAATCAAATCATATAGATTATCATAATCGATAATATATCGGCATTTTTAGTAAGAATTATAATTGTAACAAATCCTGTTTAGGTATTGTTCTATATAGAGAATTAAAAAAAGCATCATATCTTATATAATTTATACTAACAAGTACAAAATCTAAGAAATAAACAGTAATATCAAATCATAATTTCTGATATTTGCCACGATAAAAGTGTATATTAATTCACCGGTTTTATTGTATAAGAAAATGTAAAGACTTCAGTAACTTTCTTGTAATCAAACATAAGTCAATACAAAAGACTAGATAGGTGATGATGGTTCTCGTTTGACTATATATAAACAAAGACACAAGTCAAACAAGGTTTTTACTTTTTTTTTTTTTTAAACTTATATGTTTGTATATGTTTACTATATAATCTAAAAGACTCTTATAATAAAATGATTTAATCGCTATTTAGTAACTGCATGGACCATAAATCCTCCATACTCCACATGTTCTCATTTGTTTCAGTGGGAAATGGACCTGTAAAATTCTGAAAGTTATCGTAGGGTGGAGAGTATGTTTCCATCGGATTTACAACGTTGCACGTTTGTGTTGAGCTCGTGGCGGCCTGATCGGTATGTCCTGAGGATGTTTGTCCACTGAAAGTTTCAGCTTGCTTAATGTGCTTTTGAATCCTAGTCCTCCAATAATTCTTTATCTCATTATCTGTTCTTCCCGGAAGATGTTTTGCTATCTTTGACCATCTACAAAACAATTCGTCAAAGATTAATGTCTAATCACATTTCAAGTAAATATGAATATATAAAATGTATATATTAGAATATTTACAATATACAAAATATTTTATTATCTTGTAACGTATACACGATACCTTTTAAATAAATAAACCTTGTAAACCGATACAAAAGAAGTACTTGGATAAATTTTCATCTATCCATTTTTTAAAAATAAAAACTCAAAAAAATTAAATCAACCACCCAAAAAAATTATTCATGGAAAGTAGTGATACGTCTCTAAAATGTTTGTTTTTAAACTTCAATTATTAAAGAGTATCGCAGTTGATGTGTACCTTCAAATATTATTTTCCCAAAAAAAAAATGTATATAGAATAAGATATTTTAATCTTGTACTTAATTTTATAAAATATATTATTATCAACAAGTAAACCCTAAAATTCTTTATCATGAAAACTTGTTATAGATATTGTGGCCCACAAAAGATAGGGCAAAATTTGTATGATGTTCATTTGATAATTGATACACATTTGGAACCAAACATAAAACATGTTCCACGATGCACAATAAAAGGGACCATGTTCCACGTTTTCAAATGGATCAATTACTTTTTGTACATCATGCATATTTAAAGGACTCTCAACTCGCATTCTATATTTCTGTTTCATATGTATTGTAGCGATCAGAACTTTGTAAAAAAGATTTTTCGAGTGTTTTTTTAATCCTTTTAAGATTCTTGGCTTAAGTTTGGAAGCTTAAATTCGTATTGTCGATGGTCCGAAGATTCATTCGATAAGAGCATCAACAACATTCGTGATAAAAGAAGGAAAAGCTACATGTTTTTTTTTGGTAAGTATATATGGTAAGAATAAATGTTTTTGAGGAAAAAAAATAATGAATAATATTTTTTTTTTAAAGAAGTAGAAAAAGTTTTCGATCATCTAATTATTTATATATAATGTAAGAAATTACACTAGGGTTTTAATTTTGTTATAAATAATAATTATTTACTAGCAAAACTTTCAAGATCGATCAATACTTTAAAGAAAAGATTTTTTAAAGTTTACAAAATGGTTGTGAATATATTATTTCTTAGACAATGTATATCTAAGAAGATTTTTTTTTAATATATATAAAAATATCATGAAAAGGGTCCGATTTTCTTTCTGGATTTCATGATCAACTAAAATCAAATGCACCACCATCAAACCCTATACGCAAAGGACCACCACGTACATTGTCTTGATGAGCAAAAATAAAAAAGAATCTAGCGATTTCTTACTAAAAATTAAAATAAGAAATCTTTTTTTCGACTCGACGAAATATTTACTTAAACATGTGATGGATTGAAAAAGGTCTCTCCTAAAAACGGAAATTCTTTTACTTGTTGATTTGATCTTTAATGGCCCATCGATCTCGATCCCTCGCTGGTGATGTGCAACCTATAAAGTGCATATATTATCGCCTTTCGATTTATCATACAAGTGGAAGATAAATCAATGCTAAGTCCATTATTTTGATTGATTAAACTTAATTATAACCTATAGTTTGCTTAATTAACCATAAGTATATCTTGATTAAAAATAAAATAGTTCTGGACATATATGAAAAGCATAGATTTAACTAGCAAAATTATTGTTTACAAGTTCCACATAATATGAATCAAGATTTGCCAAACACACACAAAATAAAGTTTTTAATTTAGTTCATTAAGAGAAAAGAAAAAATATATATATAAACTAACCTGTTTCCCCATTTAGCATGAAGCTCCATGATCAAGAGTTGTTCTTCGGGTGTGATATTACCCCTCCTTACATCGGGTCGGAGATAGTTCAACCATCTAAGACGACAACTCTTTCCGGTTCTCTTAAGACCTAATTAATCAAGTAATTAAAATCATATTAAGTAAAACACAATAAACAATGAATTAAAAAAATTATAAACAATATCAATTAATTATTACCTGCCGATCTCGCAAGAGAGTTCCAAACACCTTCACCATGATTTGCGATATAGTTTATAAGAATCAAGTCTTCTTCCATCGTCCATGGCCCTTTTCTTACTTCAACATCTTGCGAAGAGTTGGTTGATTTTTTTTCCATTTTATGTATCAAATTTGTAGTTTTCTTATAAAAATGCTCAAAATCTAGAGAGAGAAGGTAGAGAGAGGAGAAAAGATGGGAGAGAGAGTTTTGAAGAAAGATAATGAAGATGGTGTTGGTTTTATAGGGGAAGCCTAAGATGACATTTAACATGTTAATTGAGCTTTTTAGTTAAGGTTAATCAACTTTTTATACCTTTAGACCTAACTTCCTTATTAACCTTAATTAATTAGTTGTGAATTAATAGAAGGTTCAAGATTAGTATTTAACATGCATGGATGGATGCATGCATGCATGATCCTTAGCTCCTTACCCATAATATATATATATATATATATATATATATATATATATATATATATATATATATATATATATATATATATATATATATATATATATATATATATATATATAGGTGGGTTCAATGGAGAACCTCCATGCATTGAAGAACCTTGAAGAACCTCCATGCACCACCACAAATGCATCACAATTCTCCCGTAATGCATCATTATTTCCACGGATGCATCAAATTCTCGAGTGATGCATCGAGTTTTACATTATTTCCACTTGATGTATCAAATTCTCGCGTGATGCATCGATTTCTACGTGATGCATTTCAGTTTTTCTAGCGATGCATTGTGGTTCTCCAAGGTTCTTTGATGCATAAAGTGCTCCATTGAACCCACCCTATATATATATATATATATATATATATATATATATATATATATATATATATATATATATATATATATATATATATATAGGGTTGGGATCAATGGGGTATCATGTTAGACTCGGGAACCGGAGTCCACACATGTTTGTTTACTAATAAAAAAAAAGGTAATATAGTCTATTAGGTTTATCTAAATTAATAGATGACAACTAATGAATTAATAAAATTTTTAATTATAGAGATTTTACTTCCATAACATATTTTTAATAAATTTCAAATGATTTTTAGTGAATATGTTCAATCGGATTCGACAATGGGTTATAGTGAACATGTTCAACCAAAGTTGTCAAATAAATGTATTTATTATTTTTATCAAACCGTTCGTGAATGTTCAATTTCATATACACGTTATTGAACATGTGCAATCAATGTTTATTGTGTTTTTAGTGTTTATTGTGTTTTTTGGTTGCTTTTAACCGTTTTGATGATAAACCAATATTGACAGTACATGAACATGTTCAATCGTGGTTTATGGTGTGTTTTCATTGCACATGTTTAGTATGGGTGTAAGAAATGATATTAACTGAAATGAAGATTTTCATGGGATACGCAGAATCTTCGATTCTAATTTAAAATTTTCAATACCATTTTTACACTCAACATTAATTAACTAGTTTATGTACCCATGTATTACGTGGATAATTTTTAAAAAATAATTGGTTATATAATATGTATGTAAACTTATAATTAAACAATATAGATATTAATTATTATAAAAAAATACAAGAAAAATATAGTTATTTATCAAAAATATTATATATCTATATTTTTAAATATAAGTGAACAATAGTTATTTTTGACATTCTTTTGAATCTTTTATTTCTAAATTAACAAAACATGTTATGACTTGTGTTTTTATTAATATTGTCTCTTTTTTTTCAAATATAATCTTATTTATTTTAATATTTTTATTTGTATTTTATAATATACTTATATATTATTAATTGATATAATTTAAGATTTTGTACTTTATAAATATAATTTGAAGAATATGTATAGATTATGTAATTTAAGATTTCTTTTTAAGTTTATGTTTAGATTAGTTAAAAAAGTGTTAAATAGATAATAATGGTAAATGACATTATTAGATAATGTTAAACAGTGGATACAGTTAATTATTTATTAATTATATTTTATTTTATTTTAAAAATAATAATGTGTATTTATCTTTTCTAGATGTAATTTAATAATATTGAATTTTTTAATGTAAAATATAATCTTATTTATTTTAATATTTTATATGAAGTTTATTGACAAATTATATAATTTAAGATTTTTTTAATAATATTGTATTTTTTCATTTAAAATATAATCTTATTTATTTTAATTATTATATGAAGTTTATAGATAAATTATACAATTAAGATTTTTTTAAGTTTTTTAAAAATAATAATGTGTATTTATCTTTTCTAGATGTAATTTAATAATATCGTATTTTTTCATTTAAAATATAATCTTATTTATTTTTAATATTTTATAATAAATATCAAATTGATAATGATGATAAATAACATTATTAGATAATGGATAGATTTAACTAATTGTTAATATTTATAGATATTAGAAATAATAAAATTTAATTTATCTTTTACTTTATTTTATTTTAAAAATAATAAAAATGTATTCATCTTGTTAGGTTGAATGTGGTGACGCCATGTGGCGTTTTGTGTTCTCCTTTATTATATAATTTATGTGCCCGTGTATAACACGGATTCAACATGAAAAATAAAAAATGACATTTTTGAATTAAAAAGAAAAGACATGACAAAGTTAGAATCTATGAAAAAAATAAGTAAAACAATGATCATTAGCATAAGTTAATGAATATATAAAAAATTACAAATAGTTGTGTGTTCGAAAATAAGAAGAAAAAATTGTCATAAATTACTTAACACTTCTTTGTACACAACATTACATGTTGTTGTTGCAAGAAGACCGTCTTTATCGGTAATCAAAATTTTTAACCCCTTTCTGCTTTTAACTCTTGAAACAGCAACATACAACTGTCCGTGTGTAAAAACTGGTCCTGGCAAAAATAAACCCACTCTGGATAGAGACTGTCCTTGACTTTTGTTAATCGTCATGACAAAATAAACCGAAATAGGAAACTGCCTTCTTTGAATCTTAAACGGTAAATTTTTGTCGGTTGGACAAAGCCTCATTCTTGGTATAAAAGTTCTGCTGCCAATATTACTTCCAGAGATTACCTGGGCTTCAATAATACGCTCACCAAGTTTTAGCATCTGTAGTCTGGTACCGTTGCATAATCCTCCTGATCAATATTTCGAGGCAACATGATTGGAACACCAACTTTTAAAACCAATTTGTGATTAGGCAATCCAGCAAACTTCAAACCATTTAGTACATCAGGAGAGTATAATGATCTTTCAAAGTTATCATGAAAATACTCAGATTCACATACGGTATCCGAGCTCAAGTAAACCTTCCCTTCTCCTTCAAACGATTCAAGCAACCTACTGTTTATGATATCCACAACCTCATGTGTCGGTGCAAGAATTGCTCGTTCTTGAAAATAAGATTGAGTTTTGTAATTTAAGAGAACATCTGGTTATGCGAATTGAATAATTGAACCTATGGGGTCATCAGAATCTTTAATGAGAAGATCATCAGGTATTTCAACATCCGCTTCTCCATCATTAGGTCCACCGGCTAAGCCTTCTCCTATATTTAATATCCAGTCCGCGAACTCTTTTGTTTCTTCTAACTCTGAATTTTGACACCCAAATTTTAGTCTCATATTAACTGTTAATTTTAGGACTTGACAATGTTGCCAGATATAGGATGAGTTAAGTGTTGCATTGACAATGTCGTTTCTATTCCCCTTAGTAATGACAGGAAGAATCTGTCTGAAATCACCACCGAAGACTATTACCTTACCTCCGAACGGCTTATTTGCGTTCATTCGATTGCTTATACTTAAAACATCTTTCAATGTTCTATCCAAAGCTTCAAATGCATGCTTATGTACCATAGGAGCTTCATCCCATATAATTAACGTTGTCTTCTTCAATAACTTTGCCACATCGCTATCTGCAAGTATGCTACAAGTACTATCCTCATTTAGGTTTATAGGAATACGAAACCGTGAATGTGCCGTCCTTCCACCGCTTAACAATAATGATGCAATACCACTTGATGCGACATTTAATACAATTTCACCTTTACACCTTATACCTGCGGATAGAGTTCTCCAAATGAAAGTTTTTCCTGTGCCACCATATCCATAGACAAAGAAAACCCCACCTTCCTTACAATCAACAGCTTTCATTACTTGCTCGTAGATGTTACGTTGTTCATCTGTTAAATTGACGAATTGTTGCGCATGTTCTAGTGCAAGGATGTCTTTGTCATAAGAAAGTTCATCACAAATTAACTGATTTTTTGCACATGATACAGAATCTTCATTCGGATATGGCATGTTTTCGAATCTTCGAAGAGAACTTCCTAGGCGACGCAATATTTTTTCAACCTCAAATAAAGTTAACTGCTTAAGTTGATCATCATCCAATGATGTTGCTACAAAAGATAATTTTATGACCAAATATGTTAATAAAGTTGCATAATGAAATGTCGTAATTGAAAATTTATAATGCATTATATCAATAAAAAATATTGTAAATGGATATGCATATTGAATTTGATTAAAAAAATGTAATACCTGAAGCGGGGTTTGATTTGCTTCGGTTATACACGATATCTTCTGACATTTTTGACCAAGTTTTCTCCCATAAGACATTAGGCGTTGATACACTATCGGATATCAATAACATTGCAAACAAATAACGTACATAATGTGTAGTTCCGTATCTACTTGCTTCTTCGATGGCTTCAATATATTCTTTGTCATCGTCTAACAACCCAAGTGCATAGCAAGCATCCCTAAATGAATGGTGTATTGTACCATTAACCGTACGGATTTCATCAAAAGACGTCGGTCCTTTCAACTTGTTCAACAACACTCTCAGATAATAAGCTTCACCCACAGATAAAGGACAATAGTTAATCCTACCAACGGAAAATCCTCTTTTCCTTGGGGACCAAGTTAAAAACCTTGCAGTCTCGGGCCATTTTGGATTACATGTGAAAGTCAAGAAAAGATCTGGATATCCAAACCATTTACAAAGTGCCATCGCATCTAAATAATTCTGTCGCATGTATCTAGCACCTCCAGTAAATGAAGAAGGG
Source organism: Centrapalus pauciflorus (assembly GCA_020465985.1). Classification (NCBI taxonomy): domain Eukaryota; kingdom Viridiplantae; phylum Streptophyta; class Magnoliopsida; order Asterales; family Asteraceae; genus Centrapalus; species Centrapalus pauciflorus. Next base: position 13,428 of record JAANYP010000509.1, read on the forward strand.
AGTATCACACTGTAGGTCCCGAGAGGTTCCCAAAGTATATAGTTATAAGCTGTAGAGGGGGGGTGAATACAGCAATTTAAAAACTACACACTCTTTTTCTTAATGTTTGTATGTATTATCAACAATTTGTTAATTACAAACAAGCTTGAATGCGGAATAGTTCAAGCTGAGATGACAGATACAACAGTATGCTCACTAGTCTAAGACAAACTCAAACTAGTATACAATGAATACACTCACTAAGAAGCACTCACTGTGTTTACAAGACTTAAGGGAACAGGTTATGTAAAACAGCTTAGACACACAGATGCTGGTTTACACAGAAGGTTTGCATGCATGAAAATCACACTTGCACGTTCACTCTTGGTTTCAGCACTTAGCTTTCTTCACACTTCTTTCTGTCCTTAGAAGCTTCCTTTTATACTCACTCAGAGGATCTAAGAGAAACATCTTCATTGGACGGAATGAAAAAGGAGAAGTCTTGTTGAAAAGACAACATAACCTTTTCTGCACTTTTCTGAAAAGCAGACTTGTCTTCACATGTGCAGAACTTTTGTCTTTTTACTTTTTCTACTGTTGCATTGCCTTTAACTAATTTAGGAATGTCAACTTTGCGTCTTTCTTCCTTGTAAAGGCCTATTTTGATATAAGAAAAATGTCTGTCACCCTTTTTCAAATAACCTTTTGTCTTCATGTTACAGAACAGCTTGGGCAGTGAGCGTTCTGTTTTCCACTTTGCTCTTGACTTTGTAAAACTGATCTTGTAGTCAAAAACATACATGATGACTTGGAAACAGATGCCTAAAGTTTAGCCTGTTCAAAAGAACAGGTGTCTGTGCACAGAGAAACCACACTTAAAATTGCCCAAACTGCTCAACAGTGTAGAGTCAGCGTAGACAGTTATGTTCCGCCTGTTTCAGCAGACAAGCAGCTGGACAAAACTGTCTTAGTTGCAACACATGGAACAGATAGAAAACTTTAGAGGATATTGCAATCCATTTCAGGTTTTCAATAAAAATAACAGGCCTTAAATTCAACCTTCAAATGCATCAACGTTTGATATAAATCTCCCCTCGATGGTAGAACAGGTTTGACGTTGGCTTTTGTGGTCTAACAACGATCTCCCCCGTATTTGCATACCAGTCCAAGCTGGTCTTATAAAACAAAATCACTATATTTTTACAATACATTTTGCTGAATTGAATACAACATTACAGTAAAGTAAAAGAATCAGTTTATATATACACTGATTCTTGATTACACTAGAACAACACATGTCTACAAGAGTACAACTAATGTACTATGTAATTTTACAACTAATGTAAAGCAAAAATTACAACTTATAAGTAATGTACAACTAGATGTACAGAGGTACACTAAGGTACAAGATGTTTTGGACTGTTTGAGTTGGGAGCAGAAAACGGTAATCCTGTCCAACTGATGGACAGCTCCCATTCTTCACCTACCCCCAGACGGTAGATGGACTTCATTCACTGAGAAAGGATATGAAACCATCTTTTCCATTACAAGTTCTTTCCTGTATCCTCAAGTTCCTCACACTTCATATTCTGATGATCATGAACGTGGGATCATGACTCTCCTCTTTCATATAATCCTCTGAGCTTATCCCAGATGTTGCGCTCCAGTTGCTAGACTGCCTAAACGAACTGCAGTCTGAAGGCAGGCAGGTTTGTCTCAGATACAACTTTGTACAGGCTCTGAGGCTGCTTTGGCAGCACTTCTTCGAGTTAGGGGATATACAAAAAGGCCCCCAGCTCAGTGCTTCAATATCTGTCCATCCCAACTCTATTCCGTTAGGCAGACTATATCATGCTCTTTTATTCTCAATGCAGTGTCCCCCTGTTCAAGTCAGCGTAGGGAGTACTATCATCTCTGTAATCCTTCGTGGTCCTTCTGGCCTTTATTTTGGGGTAGTCACAGAGACACCATCCTCTATTTCTAATTTCTTTTGGAATCAGCCCAGCCCACTTACTCTCTCCTCAGGCTTCTTGATGTATGCCCTGATGGCTTAGACGTTTCTGACGTAGACTGGCTCAGGGCACTGCCGTTCCACCCATTCCCTGTATCCGCCATCTGTGCACATCAGTGTGATCGTAGGATGCCATTGCAGGGCCTGTTGCACACTCCTGGTGAATCTGATCTTCCCTGTGTGCCTTTTCTTGAAATGGGAACAGCTTTGCAATCGCGTCCTTGGCAATCCTTCTAGTACAACATCAGAAATTTCCTTTCTAGCCAGTTGTCAAGTGAATTTGGCTCGGCAGAGGGTACTTGAGTCTTGGTCACAGAGACCTGAGGCACGCCTGTGCTTTTTCTCCGCCCTCATTTTCCTCCCGCTGATTTCCTTAGCAGCTTCCATTAATTTCTTTTGTTGGCACCTCCAAGGTAGACATTTTAAATTGTTCTTTGCTTCTTGGAGGCAAAAGATTTAGCAGCTTTTAGCAATTGCTTCTTCTTTTCTCAATTTCCTCAGAGCTTGAGCGGTTCTTCTCTAACTCAAGTACTGTGGGCATAGGAAGACCCATCTCTTTAGCCCTGGCTTTGTGAAACTTAGATAGCTGCTCTGCCTGGCTGTTGTTGATCAAATGGCTCCTGCTTTTTCTTCTTTCCTGTTAGCTGCTAGCTGTAGTGACAGCAAGCCGCAGGAATTTCCTCCTCTTCTCTTCTTCTTCTTCAGTTAAAATTAATGCCTCCGTTTACTGCTAGGCCTGTCCTCAGGAATGAACTTCCGCCCCCTAACCTGAGCAGTGTGTTGGAGAGCAGCCGGAGGTAGGCAGAGCAGCGTGAGAGGCAACTTCAGGCTGTACCTGTGGGATGTCCTGCGGGTTTGACCAGTGGGAGTTGTAGGTACTGCTGTTCCTCCTTAGAGAAGAGGTTTCCTCCCCCTATAGACTTATTAGACTTAGTCGTTCGAGCAGATGACTTCTTTCTCCCCCTTTGAATAGATGAACAGCACTTCAAACACCTGGTCTGCCTGAAACAAAAGCAGCAGGCTTTACCAGCAGTTTTGGCAGCAGGTTTGGAGGCCAACCAGCGTGTCCCTAACAAAGCCAGGTGGTCGTAACGCTGCAAGCGGGGAAGACAGCCTGAAGAGAGAGGCTTGGGAATCAGCAAGAGAGGTCAGCTTACTAGTTTTGCCTACGATGCGCTGTGACAACAGGCTTGGAAGCTGTGTTCAAATGACTTCAAGAGGATCTGGCACATCAAAGCAGGTCCGAGGACACAGTAGTGGATAGGAGACCCAATAAGAGTGTTCAGGGCTGACCAAATGTGTTAGGAGGGTAGGGTTGGCAAAGAGGGAGGAGAGATGACAGCTTTTGGAATGGCTGCCATAGGAGGACAAGAGTCCTGTTGTAAGGAGAGGGCAGAAGAGGAGAGAGAGTGTGGATACGTTTGCACTGTGGCAAGTGAGTGCAATCAGTTGTGGAGAGTTGTCAGTTTGGGGATGACTGGGAGGAATTCTTTGAACAAGATCAAAGAAGCTTTTGAGGCTGCTCAGCAGCACAGAGTCTGAGATGATGGATGTATGGAGTGCATGGTTTTGCCAAAGGCCAACTTTTGATTGTCAGCAAAGAAAAGCTGATCCTGCAAAGGCAGGTCGTTGGGAGTGGGGGTGTATGGGTGGATTGTTTTGAGTGAGCTAGATGGAGAAGATGATGAGGAGACTTTTGTTTAGGGATGTGATGGAAGGGAAGAGGGACACTTGACAGAAGCTCCATATCCGGTCAAAGTAAGACGGCCCAGTTTGAGGGATCAAGAGGGTCCTTCAAGCAGCTGCTGTACTTCAATCACCAGGAGAGGGGTGATGTTTGGGGCCTTCAGATGCTTCTTTGTGTTGCAAACACACTATGAAACCAGTGGTGGGTTCCCTCTGCAGTGCCCTTGGTCTAAAGGCACCTCACATTGGGAGATAGGATAATGCATTGCAACATCCAGCATGGTGAAACCTGCTGATAGACGGAATTTGCTGAAAGGGAGGCAGCCTAAACCGAGGTATGGTATATCCCTGAGGTTCATCAGCTTTGGGTTGTTGTCCTCAGTCAGGCAGCTGTTAGATGTAGAACAGCTATTACTGGGGAGCAAAGTTTGAGGCGAGCTGCTATATGAGTCTATATCAGCAGTGTGGGCCACCTCGGCAGACTCGGGTGTGGAGGATATGAGTGGGGGACAGTGGTGTACACAGTATGGGAGGTTAGAGTTACTCCTGTCTTTCAATAGCCGTCAGCCTGTTGGGTAGGCTTGGATAGTTATGGGGGTTATCCATCCGTTTGTCCAACTGGTCCTGTTGCGCGAGAACCAGAGGGTCTAGGCTGACTTCTGGGTAACTCTGATGGGGAGTGAAGCAGGCTCCAATGACTGAACCTGCTCCCAAAGATAGGGCTCGTCAGCTGGGGTTGCTTACTTTTTTCACCTGAACCATGTTGAGAGGGACCCAGAGGCGGTGTTTTGTGGGCTGTTTTCTTTTTTGGCTAGTGATTTGACCTTGGGAATGGCTGGATGCTGTTGGGTGATTGTGGAGTTGGGAGAGGGCTGTTTTGGACATGGATGTGAACTGGTGTTAGGGAACAGTGGGGCCTAAGACGGTTCATAGTCTCGTTGGCCACAGAGGCAACCAGCCCAATGGCTCATGCTCAACCAATACCAGGGTGAGGAGTCTGCTCGTCTCAGAACAGAGCTAAAGGAACAGACTCAGACTGAGCTAGTTTTGTGCCTTCTTTTTCACAGGCCCCAGCTTCAGTTGCCAGTGTGTCCGTTTGACAGCTGGACCTGGCTTTGGATTTTCTGGTGAGGTGTAGCAGCACACAAGGGCAGCTCGGATCCAACCTCACGTAGAGGGTCCGTCCACGCAAACCTAGCACCCGTCCGCATTGGTGTGGATAGAGGAGGCTCATTCGCAGGACTGGAGTGATAGAAAACTCTATTCCCTATAACTGGAATGCAAGCAGTTTAAGAAAGGCTGACAGAGTTATATAGATCGCAACCACATA
>JAANYP010000509.1:18776-42612 GCA_020465985.1 Centrapalus pauciflorus
ATATGACTCAGCAACAGGCAGATGAAGAACCTCCCTCAGAAGATCAGCAGTTATCTCAATGGTTTGAGTCCCATTAAGAATAGTCCCTTTGATGACTGTGGTGTTGGGGTTGTAAGAACAGGTGTACCAGAACTCATACACCATCTCCTGGTACAGGACACCAGGAGTTGCAGTCATAGCATAGTTCAACGGATGAACTTGTAGAAACTCCACCATTTGATCGTAACCTTTCCCCACATAGTTTTTGGGGATAGTAAGGTTTGCAACGTAGTTTGTGGGTTTGATGGTCAGCATTGTGGTGACTGATGAGTGTTTGACAACATCATCACCAACGAACAATGGAAGAAATGGATTAGGTCTGTGAGCCATTTGGAGAGTTTTGAGGTTTTGAGGAAGCAAAAGACACTTAGTCGATTTTTAGGGTTCTTGAGGATTTCTGGAAATGATGAGGAAGATGAAACAGTATTTTGGTATTTATAGGATTTGAATGTGAGTGTGTATGAGAGAGAAGGTGTTGGGCGGTTTGATTTAAAAAAGTCGTTAACGGAAAACGGAACGGTTGTCCATGTCAGACCGTTTGTCAGACCACTTGAGTCCTTTTTAATCACTTACACACGTAATCCACATTATCCGCAGTAATTAAGTTAAATAAAACCTTAATTAAGTAACTTAAGTTTGAAGAAAGGTAATTAAAATTTTTGGTCTAAGTTGTTGGTCAACCCTGTGATGACCAAGGTCATCACAAGCTGGTCAATCTTCAAGCTGTTCATTTTTCAAACTGTTCCTCCAGCCTGCTCTCCTTTTTAAGAGTAGGTTGTGTTCAATAATTGAACAGGTTACAAGACAATGGCTTGTAAGACAGTGTGAAGAAGTGGACAAGTTGAAGATTGGACCATCAGAGCAGGCTGGACGAATAAACTGATTTTGTTCAGCCTGTTGTATGCTCAAGCTGTTCAAGTTTTCCAGACAAATGACTAAGTACAGAACATGTATAACCTGTTCTGTCTAAGCTGTTCTGAGAAACTTGAGCAGTGTGAAACACACAGATTTTTAGACCTTTGAGAAACACTTAGTTACTCTTGTTTAACATGCCCAGCTTGCTGACAAGGTAATTAAACCTTGTTTCATCCAGAGGTTTGGTGAAAATGTCTGCAAGCTGTTCATTTGTGGAAATAAAACTTACCTCCACATTACCTTTCTGAATGTGATCCCTGATGAAGTGATGTCTGACTTCAATATGCTTTGTTCTTGAATGAAATACTGGATTGTTGGAGATGGCTATGGCACTTGTGTTATCACACAGAATAGGAGTTTTCCTATACACAAGGCCATAATCTTCAAGCGGATGCTGCATCCACAGAATCTGCCCATAGCAGCTTCCAGCAGCAATGTACTCAGCTTCAGCAGTAGAAGTGGATACTGAGTTCTGCTTCTTGCTACTCCAACTGACCAACTTTCCACCAAGGAGTTGACATCCACCTGTTGTGCTTTTTCTGTCTAGCCTGCAGCCTGTAAAATCAGAATCTGAATAGCCTGTTAGTTCAAGGCTGGAGTCTTTGGGATACCAAAGACCCAAACCTGGTGTACCCTTTAGGTATCTGAAGATTCTTTTAACAGCAGCTAGATGAGATTCCTTTGGATCAGCTTGGAACCTAGCACACAGACAGGTGGCAAACATAATATCAGGTCTACTAGCAGTTAAATATAGCAAGCTCCCGATCATGCCTCTGTAAGCTGTTACTGAAACAGCTTTACCACTGGCATCAGCATCCAATTTTACATTAGTTGCCATTGGGGTTTTAATAGGAGAACTTTGATCAAATTTGAACTTTTTCAATAGATCTAAAGTGTACTTTCTTTGATTTATAAAAATTCCAGTTGAGGTTTGTTTAACCTGTAATCCTAAAAAGAAAGTAAGTTCTCCCATCATACTCATTTCATACTTGGATTTCATGAGTAATGAAAAATTCTTGCACAACTGCTCATTAGTAGAACCAAATATTATGTCATCCACATAAATTTGAACAAGCATAATATCAGACTTCACTTTCTTTATGAACAGTGTGGTATCCACTTTACCTCTGGAATACCCATTGCTCATAAGGAAATCAGTAAGAGTGTCATACCAGGCTCTAGGGGCTTGTTTGACACCATAGAGAGCTTTGTCCAACTTATAGACAAAACCTGGATGTTGTTCATTTTCAAAACCTGGAGGTTGCTTGACATAAACTTCTTCTTGCAGCTTCCCATTTAAAAATTCACTCTTCACATCCATTTGAAATACCTTAATGCTCTTATGAGCAGCATAGGCTAGATACAAACGAATTGCTTCTAGCCTGGCCACAGGAGCAAATGTTTCATCATAATCAATTCCTTCCTCCTGTCTGTAGCCCTGAGCAACCAGTCTTGCCTTATTTCTAATGACATGACCTTGCTCATCCATCTTGTTCCTGAAAACCCATTTTGTGCCAGTTATAGTTTTACCTTTAGGAGCAGGGACCAGCTTCCATACATTGTTTCTCTCAAACTGATTGAGCTCTTCTTGCATGGCAGTGATCCAATTGGCATCTTTTAGTGCTTCATCAACCTTCTTTGGCTCCATCAGTGAAACAAAACTAGAGAACATACAAAAATTCCCTAAGCTGTCCCACCGTGTTTGTACCCCTTTATTGATGTCACCAATTATTTGATCATTGGGGTGACACCTGATCCACTTAGGATCATTTTTCAATGATGATTCACCTGAGTTGTTAACATCTTCAGCAGGTCCTGTTGAACAGCTCTCAAGATTTTTAGACACAATGTTGTCTTGAGCCTGTTCACTTGTTGAACATGTCTGACCACTGTTGAACATATCAGTAGTAGAACTAGGAAAATCAGCATTGATAGGTTCAGGACATGCAGTTGTAATTAAGTCAGTACACTTATTCACACAGGGTGTATTGACATAATCATCATCATGTCCATCATGATTAACAGGTTCCACACTGGGTGTAGTGGAAGCTTTTGAGTCCTCTTCATTGTTTGAATGCATCAGATCATCAAAGTTAAGTTCTCCTGAAACTGATTCAGGAACAACTTTGGTGAAAGCATTCTTGGACTCTTCAAAGGTGACATTGATAGATTCATCTATCACCTTTCTTTTGTTGTTGTATACTCTGTAGGCTTTAGAGATAGCAGAGTAGCCAACAAACACACCTTCATCAGCTTTAGGTTCAAACTTTGTCAGTTGATCCCTCTGATTCAGAATGAAGCAGGGACATCCAAACACATGGAAGTAACTGACATTTGGTTTCCTTCCTTTGAGCAGCTCATAAGGAGTCTTGTTCAACCTTTTTACCACTAAGGATCAGTTTTGAGTGAAGCAGGCAGTGTTGACAGCTTCAGCCCAGAATGATGAAGGCAAACCTGATGCACACAGCATGGTTCTAGCAGCTTCAATAAGAGTTCTATTTCTCCTTTCAGCAACTCCATTTTGTTGTGGAGATCTTACAGCTAAAAAGTTTTGAGTGATTCCTTTCTCTTCACAGAAGTCTTCAAGAGTACTCTTTCTGAATTCAGTACCATGATCACTTCTAAGCTGCTTCACTTGAGCAGAGTTCAGCATCTCCATCTTTTTCACAAATCCAATAATTTCTTTAGCAGCCTCTCCTTTGCTCTTCAGAAAGATCACCCATGTGTACCTGGAGAACTCATCAACCATTACTAGAGTGTACCTTCTTCCTCCTAGACTTGGGACATTTACAGGTCCAAACAAGTCCATGTGGATTAAGAAGAGTGGAGTATCAATAGAGAAATTATGTTTGGATTTAAAAGAAGTTTTCCTCTGCTTGCCTTTTTCACAAGCTGTGCAGAGTTTATCTTTAACAAAGGTTATAGAGGGCAAACCTGTCACCAACTCTTTCTTACAGAGTTTATTGATGTTCTTGAAGTTCAGATGTGACAGCCTTTTGTGCCATAACCAGTTTAAGTCTGCATTTGTTCTTGTGAGAAAGCAGGTTTCAGTTGTGGAATCAGCAGATTGCATGTCCACAACATATACACCTTTCTTTCGTTGAGCACATAGCACAACTTTGCCTTGGGGATCCAATATGTAACCCAGGTGCTCATCAAAGTTAACCTTGTAGCCAGCATCACACAGTTGGCTTATGCTAACAAGGTTATGTTTTAGCCCAACCACATAGGCAACTCTTTTGAATACTGCAGCACCAGCTCTAAGAGTTCCATATCCCTCAGTGGATCCCTGTACATCGTCACCAAATGTGACTTTTGGCCCTTTTTCAGACCTGAGATCACTCAGCAATTCTTTACAACCTGTCATGTGCCCTGAGCAGCCACTGTCCAAGTACCAAACCTGGGAAGGTTGTTTTTCCTGCAGAGTGATAAGAGAGATATTAGTCATTTTTAGGGGAACTCATCACAGAGATGAGTTCTCCTACTTCATCAACATTTGTTGATGGACTCATAATATCCACACTAATATTCCCAATTTGAATGGTGTCAGCTTGGATACCATTTTTATTTACTGAGATGTTTCCAACACTGCTTGTAACAGCTGTGGGAGAACTATCAGAGTCAACAGGCCTCATGTCCTCAGGTTCAGGACAGTCTTTGGCCAGATGTGTCTTCTTCCCACATTTATAACATTTTCTCTTTTTAGGATTTTTGAAAGAAGAACTTTCAGAAACACATTCTGAGTTATTTTTGTTGATTCTTTTAGCAGGTTTAGCAAATTTATTACTATTTGATGAACCACCAACTTGTGTGGAGGGTTCAAAAGTCACAGCTTTGTTTGTCTCTTCTTTCCTTCTTTTAGGAGGACAAATGTCAAAGACAGGAAGCTTAATTGGCTTTTGAACTTCCACAGATTTGGGAAACTTATTCCCATGTTTCTCAGGTTGAGCAATGGCTTTGCCTTTGTCACTACTGAGATGTGATTTATGCTGCCTATCAACATAATCATTGTTTCTGGTTTTGAAAAACTTATTTTCATATAAAACCAGTTTACCACTATGATTAGTAAACTTATTAGAAATCACAGCAGGTTTACTTTCAACATGAGACTTGCCCTTGTTGAAAACAGACTGCTTAACTTTTGAAAACTTGTTTTCAAAATGTTTAGCATCAAAAGGATTATTATGTCTTTTGCCATCAGCTTTGGACACAGAGCCTGTTTTGTCAACAGATTTAGTATCCACAGCTCTAGTTTGGACATGTTTTCCTTTCTTTTGCTTGTGTGAATCAGCAGAGCACTTAGCAGGCTGGATTGATGGAGAACGTATTCCAACACCAGCTTTTGAGCACACGAGCTGTCAGTATTTTGAGGCCTGACAAACCTGTTTGTTGAAATTAGTTTACCATTCACTTTTTGAACAAAAGTGTTTGGAAGTTCACCAAGAGTAGATAAATCTTCTTTCAGATTATTAATCTCAACAATGGAAGCTGCTGTATCAAGATCCCCTCCAAGATAGGCTTGAATTTGTGCAGGGATCTTTTGACTTATACAATGGCTGACTTTTTGTGCAGATTGGCACCAAGAGTCAACAATCTTTTGAAGCTTAGCATGCTTTATATCTGTTTCTCTCTTTTCTTTCAGTAAAATGGAGTTGATGTGTTTTAATTCATCAAGCTCAATTTCCAACTTATGGAAACTGTCCAGTTTACTGGATTTTGTTTTAAGATCTGTTTTAAGCTTGGAGATTTCAGATGATAAAGCATCATGCTTCTCAACAGCACCTTTCAAATCAACTAACATATATTCAAACATCTTAATCTTTTCTTCAGAACTGTAAGCCATAAAATTTTGTACCTTATACATCATTGTAGGATTCCAGTTCTCTAAGCTGCTGAAAGCTTCAGCTTCAGCCATATCCTGTTTGAAACTGCTTGTTGATGGGACATCAGTGTTGGCCATCAGACATTGATTCTCTTCTTCATTAGATAGAATCAGATTCCTCCCAAATCACAAGTCTCTGCCATGAGTCCCTTTTGGCGGTTGGAACCCACTGAGTTTTCCAACTTCCTCAGCTTAGCCATGGCCATAAGGTACTTAACCCTATACCCATCATCCTTGTTTGTCTTGTATGGTTTGGATGACTGACCAACAACTTTTGACACACAGTCAGCAGCTATATGGCCAGTTTTGCCACATCTGAAGCACTCAGCCTTGGATTTATCAAATGCCTTCTTTTTGCCAGCACCTGAACTTCCTTGCAGCATGTTTCTTCCAAACCTTTTCTTGTTGAACCTTTTGACAGGCATAGCTATCATTTGCTCATCATCCTGTTCAGCAAGATCTGCATTATCTTCCTCATCTGACACCTCCTCCTTGTCATCATTCTGTTGATCAGGTTGAGTGAACACATCACTCACCTGACTCACAGACTGTCTCACATTAGCCACAAAGGCTGCACCTCTTTTAGACATCTCCAAGGCATTTCTCTTCTGTTGCCTTGACTGTTCATCATTTAGTAAAGATCCATACAAGTTGACAAGATCCATACTTCTGATTGTTCCTGAATTTCTTAAAATTGTTGAAAAGTAATTCCATTCTTCAGGGAGGATGTCCAAAAACTTGTTCACCAGAGTAAGACTGTCCTTAGTGATCCCAACAGCTTTGAGATCATTCACAAGAGCAGTAAACCTGGTGTAGGTTTCTGTGAGAGTCTCCTTTGGTTTTGCAAAGAAGAGTTCATACTGTCTAACAAGGTTGTTAATCCTGTTATCCAGTGTGATTGTGGGTCCATCATAGACGGTACACAAAGTATCCCACATCTCCTTAGCAATCTTCATCTTCTTAACCTGTTTGAACACATCATCAGGCAAGGAGATGACTAGATTGTTTCTGGCCTTTGCATCAAGAGACACCAATCTTTTGTCTTCATCAGACCATTGAGCTTTTGCTTTCTCAAATGTTCTGATCTCAGGAGCTGCTCCTTCAACAGCAGGAGTTATTGTTGTAACAGAAGTTGGCACATAAGGACCCTCCATTACAATTTCTGGTAGTTGTACATCAAGATTCTCTAGGTAGAGCATCATTCTGCACTTCCAACCAGAAAAGTTCTGATGATTGAACTTTGGAGGTTTGCCCATTGAGCCATTGTCATAGTATGAGGAATTTGCAGCACTGTTGTCCATGGAAACTTAGTAGAATGAGAGATCTAGAATGACACACACTCTAACCTGTCTCTGATACCAGTTGTAGGTCCCGAGAGGTTCCCAAAGTATATAGCATTAAGCTGTAGGGGGGGGGGTGAATACAGCTATTTAAAAACTACACACTATTTTCTCAATGTTTGTATGTATTATCAACAATTTGTTAATTACAAACACGCTTGAATGCGGAAAGGTTCAAGCTGAGATGACAGATACAACAGTATGTTTACTAGTCTAAGACAGACTCAAAGTAGATTACAATGAATACACTCACTAATAAGCACTCACTGAGTTTACAAGACTTAGAGGAACAGCTTAAGTGGAACAGCTTAGACACAAAGAAACTGTATTACACAAGCAGGCTTGCATGCATGAAGAATATACTTGCACGTTCACTCTTGGCTTCAGCACCTAGCTTTTTGGCTTATCTTTTCTGAACTTAGAAGCTTCCTTTTATACTCACTCAGAGGATCTAACAGAAACTTCTTCATTGGACGGAATGAAAAAGGAGAAGTCTTGTATGAAAAGACAACATAACCTTTTCTGCACTTTCTGAAAAGCAGACTTGTCTTCTTGTGTGCAGAACTTGTCTTTTCACTTTGTCTACTGTTGCATTGCCTTTAACTAAATAAGGAATGTCAACTTTGCGTCTTTCTTCCTTGTAAAGGCCTATTTTGATATAAGAAAAAGGTCTGTCACCCTTTTTCAAATAACCTTTTGTCTTCATGTAACAGAACAGCTTGGGCAGACTGAGCATTTCTGTTTTCCACTTTGTCTTCGACTTTGTAAACTGATCTTGCAGCCAAAGACAATACATGAGGACTTGGAAACATATTCCATAAAGTGTTTTAGTCTGTTCACAAAGAACACGTTCTGTTCACAAAGAACAGAACACTTGAAAAATCCCAAGCTGCTCACTAGTATAGAGCAGCGTAGACAGTTATTGTCCAGCCTGTTCAGCAGACAGAGCAGCTTGGACAAACTGTCTTAGTTGCAACACATGCAACACATAGAACAGCTTTGGACTGATATTGCAAATCATTTTCAGGTTTCAATAAGGCATATAACAGGCCTTAAATTCAACCATCAAATGCATCAGCAGGTTTGATTAGTAATCTCCCCCTCAGATGTAAAACAGGTTTGACTGAGGCCTTTTTGTGCCTAACAGATGCGCTAAAAGATATTGAGGAAAAGCTAATGAAATTTGACTTTGAAGATGAAGTCGAAGAGTTGGAGGAAGGGGAATTCATTCCTGAGGAGGTTATTGACTGGAAATCTGATGACGAAGTCATAGAGGACGAGGACGATCATGTCAACGAGGTGATAATAAATTCACAACCTATCACGGGACTATATGTGGGCAATAATCATAACGTGATTGATATAGACTACATCAAGATTGCCTCAGTCGAAGACACAGAACTTGAAGAGGCAGAGAAAGAGCCATCTAGAGCTGAGTTGATAAAACTTTGGTTTAAGAAGGAAGAAAAGAAAGAACAGCTGAAGATGAAAAAGAAGATGAGAATTCCGGGAGCTGGAAATTTCTCAGGAGGGATTATAAGCTGGTTCTTTGACCGAGAACTGTAGCTGTTTATTTTGAAAAGAAGAGATGGCCTCCAATACTTGAGGCGAACACTTAAAGCATTCAATACACTGCCCAAGATTGAAGTAAAGGAATTAGCATGGAAAGAACTGGTCAATATAGGCGAGGACCCGTACGCTGAAGTCATGGCAAAAATAATAAGAAAAGAGGGTCGTTCGGGAAAGTTTGAAAGACTTAAGCCGAGATCAGGCAAAAGAGTAGAGGATGGATCAAGGATAGATCCTCATACTGGAAGGCCTTGGGCCAGAATGGTTTATAAGCCAGTCAAATGCTTGAAAAGGGTGCCTATGAATACGATGCCACAGAATATTTTGAGTAACATGAAATGGTGGTACGTCGATAACGACACAGCAGAAGCAGTCATGGAAGATACACAGGACAAAGTGATTTTGAGAGTGTATGATCCACTGCACTTAATAAATCTATCAAAGGACGACCTGAAGAAGCTACATGATCAGCCTATCTTCTTTATTGAAGAATGGAGATCTGAAGCCAGAAAGTTCCAGAAGGTAGTAAAAGTTTGTATTGATGCTGGTTTATATGCAAGCAGTAGTATATATAGTTCTAGTACTTCAACTTGATGTAAATAGTTAGAAGCTATCGTCAAGGGGGAGTCTGTTGGTACACCCTGTGTGACGATAGCAGTCTAAGCGATCTAACATTTTGGTTTAAGTAATATTCAAGTTATTGGAAATTAACTAGTGTTTAATATATATGTTTATGTATGTTTGTCAGTTATTGAATGTGTGTTTGAACTTGATGTAACATATTACAAGAAGTTCAAACATAAAGTTCAAAGATTAATTCAAGCATAAGTTAATAACATAAGTTTCAACACTTAGTTGTTTATGTGAAATGCTAGATTCGAATTATTTAAGGCTTGGCATTCGAATCTGTGATAGATTCGAATGTAGACCTAGATTCGAATGAGAGCAGATTCGAGAATGTCATTATGGACAAACTCGAATGGGCCTTGGGCCAGATTCGAGTTTGGCCCATAACAGATTCGAATCAGGGTCTATAATTATGGATAGACTCGAGATATTATCAGACTTTTTGCAGAATCCGTGAGGGATTAAGCATTAAGCGATCTCGAGTTCATCATCAGCGTTAGTGCCGTTTTGGAGAGAATCAGTTCGTAGGATCGTTCGTGTGTCGTTCGTTCAGCCTCTGATAGTCTCCGTGTTTCGTAGTTGAGAGTTGTTTCCGTCTACCCGTTAACGAGGATTCCGCACTCGTTGACGGCTCCGCGTCTAGATAGATCTCGTAGTGGTACACCTTACAAACGAGTGTGTTGTTGTGCGCTTTGGTCACATAAAATTATGCCAAATGTGGTCGTAGGTGTTAAAAAGTGTGATCATAAGCTCTTTTAAGTGAGGTAAACTTGTATTTTGTGTGACTATTGTCCATGCAATGGCCACTTTATTTTTATTTGTGTGTGGTTGATTGGAACCATTTGGTCACACAATGAGTGTCTTGTTGTGTGCTTTGGTCACGTAATATTATGCCAAATGTGGTCGTAGGTGTTAAAAAGTGTGACCATATTCTCTTTTAAGTGAGTTAACTTGTGTTTTGTGTGACTATTGTCCATGCAATGGCCACTTTTTTTTGTGTGTGTGGCTGATTGCAACCATTTGGTCACACAATGAGTGTCTTGTTGTGGGCTTTGGTAACATAAAATTATGCCAAATATGGCCGTAGGTGTTAAAAAGTGTGACCATATTCACTTTTAAGTGAGTTAACTTGTATTTTGTGTGACTATTGTCCATGCAATGACGACTTTATTTTTATGTGTGTGTGGCTGATTTCAACCATTACGTCAGACAACGAGTGTGTTGTTGTGGGCTTTGGTCACATAAAAATTATGCTAAATGTGGCCATAGATGTTAAAAAGTGTGACCATATGCTTTTTTAAGTGAGGTAAACTTGTATTTTGTGTAACAGTTGTCCATGCAAAGGCCACTTTACTTTTATGGGTGTGTGGCTGATTGCAACCATTCGGTCACACAACGAGTGTCTTGTTGTGGGATTTGGTAACATAAAATTATGCCAAATGTGGCCGTAGGTGTTAAAAAGTGCGATCATACGCTCTTTTAAGAGAGGTAAACTTGTATTTTGTGTGTCTATTATCCATGCAATGACCACATTATTTTTATGTTTGTGTGGCTGATTGCAACCATTTGGTCAGACAATGAGTGTGTTGTTGTGGGCTTTGGTCACATAAAATTATTCTAAATGTGGCCGTAGATGTTAAATAGTGTGACCATATACTCTTTTTAGTGAGGTAAACTTGTATTTTGTGTGACTATTGTCCATACAATGGCCTCTTTATTTTAATTTGTGTGTGGTTGATTGCAACCATTTGGTCACACAACGAGTGTCTTGTTGTGGCATTTGGTCACATAAAATTATGCCAAATGTGGCCGTGGGTGTTTAAAAGTGCGACCGTATTCTCATTTACGTGAAGTAAACTTGTATTTTGTGTACCTATTGATCATGAAATGGCCACTTTATTTTTATGTGTGTGTGGCTGATTGCAACCATTTGGTCACACAACGAGTGTGTTGTTTTGGGATTTGGTCACATAAAATTATTCTAAATGTGGCCGTAGATGTTAAAAAGTGTGACCATATGCTCTTTTAAGTGAGGTAAACTTGTATTTTGTGTGACTATTGTCCATGCGATGGCCACTTTATTTTTATTTGTGTGTGGTTGATTGCAACCATTTGGTCACACAATGAGTGTCTTGTTGTGTGCTTTGGTCACGTAATATTATGCCAAATGTGGTCGTAGGTGTTAAAAAGTGTGACCATATTCTCTTTTAAGTGAGTTAACTTGTATTTTATGTGATTATTGTCCATGCAATGGCCACTTTTTTTTGTGTGTGGCTGATTGCAACCGTTTGGTCACACAACGAGTGTCTTGTTGTGGGCATTGGTAACATAAAATTATGCCAAATGTGGCCGTAGGTGTTAAAAAGTGTGACCATATTCTCTTTTAAGTGAGTTAACTTGTATTTTGTGTGACTATTGTCCACGCAATGACAACTTTATTTTTATGTGTGTGTGGCTGATTGCAACCATTATGTCAGACAACGAGTGTGTTGTTGTGGGCTTTGGTCACATAAAATTATGCTAAATATGGCCATAGATGTTAAAAAGTGTTACCATATGCTTTTTTAAGTGAGGTAAACTTGTATTTTGTGTAACTGTTCTCCATGCGAAGGCCACTTTATTTTTATGGTTGTGTGGCTGATTGCAACCATTCGGTCACACAACGAGTGTCTTGTTGTGGGATTTGGTCACATAAAATTATGCCAAATGTGGCCGTAGGTGTTAAAAAGTACGATCATATGCTCTTTTAAGAGAGGTAAACTTGTATTTTGTGTGTCTATTGTCCATGCAATGACCACATTATTTTTATGTTTGTGTGGCTGATTGCAACCATTTGGTCAGACAACGAGTGTGTTGTTGTGGGCTTTGGTCACTTAAAATGGCCTCTTTATTTTAATTTGTGTGTGGTTGATTGCAACCATTTGGTCACACAACGAGTGTCTTGTTGTGGGATTTGGTCACATAAAATTATGCCAAATGTGGCTGTAGGTGTTTAAAAGTGTGACCGTATTGTCTTTTACGTGAGGTAAACTTGCATTTTGTGTACCTATTGTCCTTGCAATGGCCACTTTATTTTTATGTGTGTGTGGCTGACTGCAACCATTTGGTCACACAACGAGTGTGTATTTCTGGGCTTTGGTCACATAAAAATATGCCAAATGTGGCCGTAGATGTTAAAAAGTGTGATCATATGCTCTTTTAAGTGAGGTAAACTTGTATTTTGTGTGACTATTGTCCATGCAATGGCCACTTTATTTTTATTTGTGTGTGGCTGATTTCAACCATTTGGTCAGACAACGAGTGTGTTGTTGTGGGCTTTGGTCGTACATAAAATTATTCTAAATGTGGCCGTAGATGTTAAAAAGTGTGACCATATGCTCTTTTAAGTGAGGTAAACTTGTATTTTGTGTGACTATTGTCCATTCAACGGCCACTTTATTTTAATTCGTGTGTGGTTGATTGCAACCATTTGGTCACACAACGAGTGTCTTGTTGTGGGATTTGGTCACATAAGATTATGCCAAATGTGGCCGTTGGTGTTTAAAAGTGTGACCGTATGCACTTTTACGTGAGGTAAACTTGTATTTTGTGTAACTATTGCCATGCAATGGCCACTTTATTTTTATGTGTGTGTGGCTGATTGCAACCAATCGGTCACACAACGAGTGTCTTGTTGTGGGCTTTAGTTACATAAAATTATGTCAATTGTGGTCGTAGGTGTTAAAAAGTGTGATCATATGCTCTTTTAAGAGTGGTAAACTTGTATATTGTGTGTCTATTGTCCATGCAATGACCACTTTATTTTTATGTGTGTGTGGCTGATTGCAACCATTTGATCACACAACGAGTGTCTTGTCGTGGGCTTTGGTAACATAAAAATATGCCAAATGTGGCTGTAGGTGTTAAAAAGTGTGACCATATTCTCTTTTAAGTGAGTTAACTTGTATTTTGTGTGACTATTGTCCACGCAATGACGACTTTATTTTTATGTGTGTGTGGCTGATTGCAACCATTATGTCAGACAACGAGTGTGTTGTTGTGGGCTTTGGTCACATAAAATTATGCTAAATATGGCCATAGATGTTAAAAAGTGTGACCATATGCTTTTTTAAGTGAGGTAAACTTGTATTTTGTGTAACTGTTCTCCATGCGAAGGCCACTTTATTTTTATGGGTGTGTGGCTGATTGCAACCATTCGGTCACACAACGAGTGTCTTGTTGTGGGATTTGGTCACATAAAATTATGCCAAATGTGGCCGTAGGTGTTAAAAAGTACGATCATATGCTCTTTTAAGTGAGGTAAACTTGTATTTTGTGTGTCTATTGTCCATGCAATGACCACATTATTTTAATGTTTGTGTGGCTGATTGCAACCATTTGGTCAGACAACGAGTGTGTTGTTGTGGGCTTTGGTCACATAAAATGGCCTCTTTATTTTAATTTGTGTGTGGTTGATTGCAACCATTTGGTCACACAACGAGTGTCTTGTTGTGGGATTTGGTCACATAAAATTATGCCAAATGTGGTTGTAGGTGTTTAAAAGTGTGACCGTATTGTCTTTTACGTGAGGTAAACTTGTATTTTGTGTACCTATTGTCCTTGCAATTGCCACTTTATTTTTATGTGTGTGTGGCTGATTGCAACCATTTGGTCACACAACGAGTGTCTATTTCTGGGCTTTGGTCACATAAAAATATGCCACATGTGGCCGTAGGTGTTAAAAAGTGTGATCATATGCTCTTTTAAGTGAGGTAAACTTGTATTTTGTGTGAGTATTGTCAATGCAATGGCCACTTTATTTTTATTTGTGTGTGGCTGATTTCAACCATTTGGTCAGACAACGAGTGTGTTGTTGTGGGCTTTGGTCGTACATAAAATTATTCTAAATGTGGCCGTAGATGTTAAAAAGTGTGACCATATGCTCTTTTAAGTGAGGTAAACTTGTATTTTGTGTGACTATTGTCCATTCAACGGCCACTTTATTTTAATTCGTGTGTGGTTGATTGCAACCATTTGGTCACACAACTAGTGTCTTGTTGTGGGATTTGGTCACATAAGATTACGCCAAATGTGGTCGTTGGTGTTTAAAAGTGTGACCGTATGCACTTTTACGTGAGGTAAACTTGTATTTTGTGTAACTATTGCCATGCAATGGCCACTTTATTTTTATGTGTGTGTGGCTGATTGCAACCATTCGATCACACAACGAGTGTCTTGTTGTGGGCTTTAGTTACATAAAATTATGTCAATTGTGGTCGTAGGTGTTAAAAAGTGTGATCATATGCTCTTTTAAGAGTGGTAAACTTGTATATTGTGTGTCTATTGTCCATGCAATGACCACTTTATTTTTATGTGTGTGTGGCTGATTGCAACCATTTGATCACACAACGAGTGTGTTGTTGTGGGCTTTGGTCACATAAAATTACGCCAAATGTGGCTGTAGGTGTTAAAAAGTGTGATCATATGCTCTTTTAAGAGTGGTAAACTTGTATTTTGTGTGACTATTGTCCCTGCAATGGCCACTTTATTTTTTTGTGTGTGGCTGATTGCAACCATTTGGTCACACAACGAGTGTCTTGTTGTGGACTTTGGTCACATAAAATTATGCCAAATGTGGCCGTAGGTGTTAAAAAGTGTGATCATATGCTCTTTTAAGTGAGGTAAACTTGTATTTTGTGTGACTATTGTCCATGCAATGGACACTTTATTTTTATGTGTGTGTGGCTGATTGCAACCATTTGGTCACACAACGAGTGTGTTGTTCTGAGATTTGGTCACATAAAATTATTCTAAATGTGGCCGTAGATGTTAAAAACTGTGACCATATGCTCTTTTAAGTGAGGTAAACTTGTATTTTGTGTGACTATTGTCCATACAATAGCCTCTTAATTTTAATTTGTGTGTGGTTGATTGCAACCATTTGGTCACACAACGAGTGTCTTGTGGGATTTGGTCACATAAAATTATGCCAAATGTGGCCGTAACAGGTTTAATAGTGTGACCGTATTCTATTTTACGTAAGGTAAACTTGTATTTTGTGTACCTATTGTCTATGTAATGGCCACTTTATTTTTATGTGTGTGTGGCTGATTGCAACCATTTGGTCACACAACTAGTGTCTATTTGTGGGCTTTGGTCACATAAAAATACGCCAAATGTGTCTGTAGGTGTTAAAAAGTGTGATCATATGCTCTTTTAAGTGAGGTATACTTGTATTTTCTGTGACTATTGTCCATGCAATGACCACTTTATTTTTATGTGTGTGTGGCTGATTGGAACCATTTGGTCAGACAACGAGTGTGTTGTTGTGGGCTTTGGTTACATAAAATTATGCCAAATGTGGCCGTAGGTGTTAAAAAGTGTGACCATATGCTCTTTTAAGTGAGGTAAACTTGTATTTTGTGTGACTATTGTCCATGCAATGACCACTTTATTTTTATTTGTGTGTGGTTGATTGCAACCATTTGGTCACACAATGAGTGTCTTGTTGTGTGCTTTGGTCACGTAATATTATGCCAAATGTGGTCGTAGGTGTTAAAAAGTGTGACCATATTCTCTTTTAAGTGAGTTAACTTGTATGTTGTGTAACTATTGTCCATGTAATGGCCACTTTTTTTTTGTGTGTGGCTGATTGCAACCATTTGGTCACACAACGAGTGTCTTGTTGTGGGCTTTGGTAACATAAAATTATGCCAAATGTGGCCGTAGGTGTTAAAAAGTGTGACCATATTCTCTTTTAAGTGAGTTAACTTGTATTTTGTGTGACTATTGTCCATGCAATGGCCACTTTATTTTTATTTGTGTGTGGCTGATTTCAACCATTTGGTCAGACAACGAGTGTGTTGTTGTGGGCTTTGGTCGTGCATAAAATTATTCTAAATGTGGCCGTAGATGTTAAAAAGTGTGACCATATGCTCTTTTAAGTGAGGTAAACTTGTATTTTGTGTGACTATTGTCCATTCAATGGCCACTTTATTTTAATTTGTGTGTGGTTGATTGCAACCATTTAGTCACACAACGAGTGTCTTGTTGTGGGATTTGGTCACATAAAACTATGCCAAATGTGGCCGTTGGTGTTTTAAAGTGTGACCGTATGCACTTTGACGTGAGGTAAACTTGTATTTTGTGTGACTATTGTCCATACAATGGCCTCTTTATTTTAATTTGTGTGCGGTTGATTGCAACCATTTGGTCACACAACGAGTGTCTTGTGGGATTTGGTCACATAGAATTATGCCAAATATGGTCGTAGGTGTTTAAAAGTGTGACCGTATTCTCTTTTACGTGAGGTAAACTTGTATTTTGTGTACCTATTGTCTATGCAATGGCCACTTTATTTTTATGTGTGTGTGGCTGATTGCAACCATTTGGTCACACAACGAGTGTCTATTTGTGGGCTTTGCTCACATAAAAATATGCCAAATGTGACCGTAGGTGTTAAAAAGTGTGATCATATGCTCTTTTAAGTCAGGTAAACTTGTATTTTGTGTGACTATTGTCCATGCAATGGCCACTTTATTTTTATGTGTGTGTGGCTGATTGCAACCATTTGGTCAGACAACGAGTGTGTTGTTGTGGGCTTTGGTCACATAAAATTATGCAAAATGTGGCCGTAGGTGTTAAAAAGTGTGACCATATGCTCTTTTAAGTGAGGTAAATTTGTATTTTATGTGACTATTGTCCACACAATGGCCTCTTTATTTTAATTTGTGTGTGGTTGATTGCAACTATTTGGTCACACAACGAGTGTCTTGTTGTGGGATTTGGTCACATAAAATTATGCCAAATGTGGCCGTAGGTGTTTAAAAGTGTAACCGTATTGTCTTTTACGTGAGGTAAACTTGTATTTTGTGTACCTATTGTCCATGCAATGTCCACTTTATTTTTATGTGTGTGTGGCTGATTGCAACCATTTGGTCACACAACGAGTGTCTATTTCTGGGCTTTGGTCACATAAAAATACGCCAAATGTGGCCGTAGGTGTTAAAAAGTGTGATCATATGCTCTTTTAAGTGAGGTAAACTTGTATTTTGTGTGACTATTGTCCTTGCAATGGCCACTTTATTTTTATTTGTGTGTGGCTGATTTCAACCATTTGGTCAGACAACGAGTGTGTTGTTGTGGGCTTTGGTCACATAAAATTATTCTAAATGTGGCCGTAGATGTTAAAAAGTGTGACCATATGCTCTTTTAAGAGAGGTAAACTTGTATTTTGTGTGACTATTGTCCATTCAATGGCCACTTTATTTTAATTTGTGTGTGGTTGATTGCAACCATTTGGTCACACAACGAGTGTCTTGTTGTGGGATTTGGTCACATAAAATTATGCCAAATCTGGTCGTTGGTGTTTAAAAGAGTGACCGTATGCACTTTTACGTGAGGTAAACTTGTATTTTGTGTAACTATTGTCCATGCAATGGCCACTTTATTTTTATGTGTATGTGGCTGATTGCAACCATTCGGTCACACAACGAGTGTCTTGTTGTGGGTTTGAGTTACATAAAATTATGCCAATTGTGGTCGTAGGTGTTAAAAAGTGTGATCATATGCTCTTTTAAGAGTGGTAAACTTGTATTTTGTGTGTCTATTGTCCATGCAATGACCACTTTATTTTTATGTGTGTGTGGCTGATTGCAACCATTTGATCACACAACGAGTGTGTTGTTGTGGGCTTTGGTCACATAAAATTACGCCATATGTGGCCGAAGGTGTTAAAAAGTGTGATCATATGCTCTTTCAAGAGTGGTAAACTTGTATTTTGTGTGACTATTGTCCATGCAATAGCCACTTTATTTTTTTGTGTGTGGCTGATTGCAACCATTTGGTCACACAACGAGTGTCTTGTTGTGGACTTTGGTCACATAAAATTATGCCAAATGTGGCCGTAGGTATTAAAAAGTGTGATCATATGCTCTTTTAAATGAGGTAAACTTGTATTTTTTGTGACTATTGTCCATGCAATGGCCACTGTTGGTACACCCTGTGTGACGATAGCAGTCTATACGATCTAACATTTTGGTTTAAGTAATATTCAAGGTATTGGGAATTAACTAGTGTTTTGATATATATGTTTATGTATGTTTGTCAGTTATTGATTGTGTGTTTGAACTTGATGTAACATATTACAAGAAGTTCAAACACAATGTTCAAAGATTAATTCATAACATAAGTTTCAACACTTAGTTGTTTATGTGAAATACTAGATTCGAATTATTTAAGGCTTGGCATTCGAATCTGTGATAGATTCGAATGTAGCCATAGATTCGAATGAGACCAGATTCGAGAGTGTCTTTGTGGACAGACTCGAATGGGCCTTGGGCCAGATTCGAGTTTGGCCCACATCAGACTCGAATCAGGGTCTATAATTAGAGATAGACTCGAGATATTATCAGACTTTTTGCAGAATTCGTGAGGGATTAAGCAATAAGCAATCTCGAGTTTATCAGCATGGTGAGTGTTCTTTCGGAGAGAATCAGTTCGTAGGATCGTTCGTGTGTCGTTCGTTCAGCCTCTGATAGTCTCCGTGTTTCGTAGTTGAGAGTTGTTTCCGTCTGCCCGTTAACGAGGATTCCGCACTCGTTGACGGCTCCGCGTCTAGATAGATCTCGTAGTGGTAGACCTTACAAGTGGTATCAGAGCCTACGGACTGTTCTTCGTGTTCTTCGTGTTCATCTAGATACATTCTAGGTTTCTTGACGCTAGTTGGACGGTTTTTCTCTCAAAATCGTGTTTTCAAGCTTAGCAAATTCTTATTCGGGAAATACTTTGTGTTTTTTCACGTTTTTGATCGAAATCATTATTTTTCGTTAGAAGAATACTAATTTAATCTGTAAAACGTCAAAAAATCAAAGTGTTAGCCGTTTTTCGAGTTTGCGGCGCTCGAATCTAATAGGGGTAATTAGGGTTTCACTTAGTGTCGAGTCTAACCAAAATACGCTCCTTTCGAGTCTGTTTCAGAGGGTTTCGAATCTACCTAGTTTCGAGTCTGTTGCTTCATTCGAATAGGATCTCGAGTCTAGCTTAGTTTCGAGTTTATTTCGAGTTTAGCTTAGTTTCGAATAGGGGTTCGAATCTGCTGTAGTTTCGAGTGTGTCTGCCTTCGAATCTAAGGACTGTTCGAATCTGACATAATTTCGAGTTTAATTGAAGTATAACACTTAATCGAATTTAATCCCAAATAAATTGAATCTGATTACATTCGAATCTACCTAGATTCGAAAGAATTAATTCACCTTAGTTTCGAATTAAATTAGTTAAGGTAAATTCAATTACTTTCGGAAAGATGTCTAATCTTCAAAAATTCCTAGAAATGGACCACGAGGTCGGGAAGGCAAACGCTCCGCCCAAGCTGATGAAAGTCGAAGATTATTACTGGTGGAAAGATCGGTTTATCGATTTCGTGCGCTTTAATGACATGCGCATGTGGGTGTGTATCGACGAAGGGTATATTCCACCAGTGTCAAAAGTTGAAGGCCGTAAGAAGGTCTTGTCATACCAAATGATGAAGGAGGATGACAAGAAATTGTATGAAGCCGAAAACAAAGCTTTCTCACTAATCCGAATGGCTTTGCCTCAGGATATACTGCACACATTCAGGACTCAGAAGACGTCAAAAGAACTTTGGGAGTCTCTGGAGAAAAGGTGTGAGGGTAATCCAAGGGTACGAAGAAAGCGTACAGAACTGTTGAAACAACAGTTTGCCATTTTCAAGGCGTTAAAGGATGAACAACTGGATGATATCATCACCCGGTTTTATCATCTGTTGACTGAACTTGAAAGCCACGGGATTGAGTTTACTGACACCGACAAGAACAACAAGCTTCTTGATGCCTTACCAGCCAAATGGGCTATGTATGTGGCAATGATCAAGCTAAACGAGGACAAGTATTATTCTCAATCTCTGGATGATATTGTGGGAACGTTGCGGGCATATCACTTCGAGCTACTGAAGGCCGAAACCGATTACGAACAAGTCCAGAATCCAGCAATGTATTTTGGAAAGACATCAAAACCTTCAGTGACAGCCGAACCAAGGACTACTACAACGTTTTTCACTGGGGAAACGTCGTCACCAGCAGAGACTGATGACACATTAAATCGCGCGTTCTTAGGATTAGGAAGATCGGAAGAACCGCAGCCTCAAGTACGACAGGCATCGACCACTCAGAGCTACTCGAAGATGCCCATGAGCGCAAAATCAGCGGAAGAACATTTGAATCTGCTTGCTTCATTTGTGGCCGCGTATGGAAATTGTGTTCAAGGGAAAATTAATGATCCTGCTCTCTGGGACGAGGACTACGATCAGGTCGACCCTGATGATCTTGAGGAAATGGACCTTAAATGGCAACTGGCCATGGTAACCCACCGGGTTAAGAGATTCATTAAACGAACTGGGAGGAATCTGCAGATGAATAATAAGGGGATAGGATTTGATAAGTCCAAGGTAAAATGCTACAACTGTCAAGGACAGGGACACTTCGCCAGGGAGTGTCAGAGACCAAAGGTGGAAACATACCAAGGACAGAGTCAGCATCAGGGACAGTTCCAAAATTAGTCCCAACAACGATACCTTCCGAGTTCATCATCTGGTCAAGCCAACCTAGCGGGTCTACTATCCAA
This sequence comes from Centrapalus pauciflorus, assembly GCA_020465985.1. Classification (NCBI taxonomy): domain Eukaryota; kingdom Viridiplantae; phylum Streptophyta; class Magnoliopsida; order Asterales; family Asteraceae; genus Centrapalus; species Centrapalus pauciflorus. The sequence continues at coordinate 39,768 of JAANYP010000509.1, forward strand.
TGTCACTTCAGACAGACAGCTAGATGGTACATATGACTGGAGTTCACATCCTGAGTCGAATGCTAGAGCCTTCATGGCTGAAGACACAGAAACTAGGTGTGATGGGGAAGAGCAGACCACAAGGGACAGTAGTCCGATGTGGGTAGAGAAGTCGAATGATCAGACAGTGCTGGAGTTTGCTGCTCAGATGGCCAACGTGGAATCTGATAACTCAAAGGTTAGTCTGACTTACTCTCTTTTTCATGAATTATGTGTGTTGTGTGTTAATTCTAACGATAGGTTAAATCTAGTCTTAGAATCACATAAAACCATAACTTCTCAAAATGAGAACTTAAAAATTGAAAATGCTAGCCTTAATGATATCAAGCAATATCTTAAAGAAAAGCTTAAGGCTGATGCTCAAGACGTAATAGTTCTAAAAGACAAACTGAGTGAGCAATGTGTTAGGATAGAGCTTATGTATGAGCACGTAGAGGCCTTGACCGAAAGTCTTAAGGACAAGGACATAGAGCTAGCTGAAACAAAGGTTAAGGTAGCAGAGGCGAATAGCAAGTTGGAAAAGTTTAGGAATTCGAGTCTAAACCTAGGGAAAGTTTTAGATGCCCAAAGACAATCTAAGAAGCCCGTAGGTCTAGGATTTCAAGAAATTCCTCCACCTTTCAATGCAAACTATGTGCCTCAGCCTCAGGAGAAAACTGACAAATCAGTAGACTTAGAGGACCTACCTACACCGACACCAGAGCCTATAGTGGAAAATACACCTAAGGTGGCTGACTCAACTGTCAAGGTTAAGAAAGTCAAATTTGTGTCTTCCTCTAGTGAAACACCTGCAGGAAAACAGAAAATTGCTTGGGCTGATCAGGAGGATGAGCCAGTTGCCATAGATGTACAAAAGGAAATAGACACTAGTGAGACACCTAGATCTAAGGGAACACACAAAAAGTCCATAGATAAGATGTCTTGCTTCAGATGTCACGAGAAGGGGCATGTTGCTTCTCACTGTCCGCTTAGGAAAGCCGATGTTACACGTAAGACAGTGAACCCAACACCTGTTAAGCTCTCAACCAGTGTGGCGAGCACCAGTAATTCTCAAAGTACCGAGAAAGCTGTGCAGGCCGCACCCAAACAAGTTGTGAAAAACACACCGGTTAAGGTTGGACCAAAGGAAGTGATTAGGACAAATTCACCGAATCGTGTCATTAATCAATCTAGGTCAGCACCACAACAAGTCTATAGGAGCACAACACCTAGCAGGTCACACACTCCAGTTAGGTCTCATACTCCAGTTAGACAGTACGCACCGGTAAGAGCTCAGGGATCACAATCCGAAATGCCATATAATAGGAACTATTCTAGAGCTCCACAACAAATGCCTACTCCAAGGCAAAGAGTGAACTTAAATCACTCGACACCACAACAGACTCCAGTTCAAAGACCCAAGTCACCTGAAAGGGGAGATGGGTATTTGAAAGAGTTCAAGTATGTGGACGAGAATGGTATTACCAAGTCAGTCATGGCTTGGGTTCCCCGTGATAACTAACCTATATTCTTTCATGTGCAGGAGATTACCACAGGTCCAAACAACAAGTGGTTCGTCGACAGTGGATGCTCCAGGCACATGACAGGGGAAAGAGGTCTACTTACAGACTTCAAGGGTGGGAATCGGGGATTCGTATCATTCGCGGGTAACAAAGGTGGAAATATCACGGGTACCGGAGTGGTCACTAATGGGACAATCAGTTTGGACCAAGTTTATCACGTTGATAAACTGGTTCACAATCTGATTAGTGTATCTCAAATCTGTGATAAGAAGAACTCGGTGTTATTTACTGACACTGAGGCGTTAGTGCTAAAGCCGGGATTCAAGATTCCTGAAGAATGGGTGTTGATGCGGGCGCCAAGGAAGAATGACTTGTACATGCTGGATATGAACAAACCGGAGTCTTCGATGGGGCCAATCTGTCTATTATCCAAAGCTTCGGAGACGGAATCGGTACTATGGCATAGACGCATGGCTCACCTGCACCTAAGGAAGATGAATTACATAACGAAGAATGGACTGGTGCAGGGTGTGCCTATGAAGAGCTTTCTGTTCGAGGACAAGTGTCTACCGTGAATGAAGGGCAAGCAACATAAAAAGACACACAAGTCCAAGAAGCAGAACTCGATATCCTCAACATTCGATTTGTTGCATATGGACCTTTTCGGCCCTATCAACAAAAGGAGTATAGGAGGTAGTTGGTTTTGTTTAGTTATCACTGACGATTACTCACGGTTTTCATGTGTTTAGGTACAAAGGACGAGACGGCTTCCAAGCTTATCGGGTTCTTAGACCAAGTGGAGAACTCCTACGGAACAAGGGTTAAAAATATTCGTAGTGATAATGGGACTGAAATCAAAAACTCTGTAATTGGTGTATATTGCCTTTCAAAGGGCATAGTGCATCAATTCAGTGCACCATATGAACCTCAACAAAATGGGGTGGCCGAACGTAAATATAGAACATTGATTGAGGCTGCAAGGACTATGCTTTCGGATTCAAAGCTTCCTACCATGTTTTGGGGGGAGGCAGTGAATACCGCGTGCCATATTTTAAACCGAGTCCTTACAGTCAAATCTTTGAACAAAACATGCTATGAAATTTTGAATAAACGGCCACCTAAGTTAACTGGATTCGAACCGTTTGGGGTACCATGCACTCTTTTACGAACAAAACATCAACCGAAGTTTGGTGAAAAGGCTGACGAAGGATACTTCCTAGGTTACGTGCCAAACTCACCAAACAAACGGGTTTTTAACAAAACAAATGGTACTGTGGAGATTGTGTATAATATTGAAGTCACAA
>JAANYP010000510.1:0-214658 GCA_020465985.1 Centrapalus pauciflorus
TCGGTTATTGATTGTGTGTTTGAACTTGATGTACATATTACAAGAAGTTCAAACATAAAAGTCAAAGAGTATGTCAAGCATAATTTAAAACATAAGTTTCATCACGTAAGTGTTTAAGTGTATAGGTTAGATTCGAATTGCATAAAAGGATACATTCGAATCTGTGATAGATTCGAATGAGTCCTTAGATTCGAATAGGCTAGATTCGAATCTGTCAGATGGACAGATTCGAATGGGCCTTAGGCCAGATTCGAGGATTGGCCCACAACAGACTCGAATCAGGGCCTATAATTAGGGATAGACTCGAATCATTAGCAGACCTTTGGCAGAATTCGTGAGGAATTAAGCAATAGGCGATCTCGAGGTGAGTCCCGTTTCGGAGAGAATTAGTACGTAGGATCGTTCGTGTGTCGTTCGTTCAGCGTCTAATAGTCTCCGTGTTTCCGTTGGTTGAGAGTTGTCCGTCTGACCGTAAACGAGGATTCCGCACTCGTTCACGGGTCCGCGTCTAGATAGATCTGTCAGTGGTAGACCTTACACTCAAGTATCAGATAAAGATACACAGAGGAAAAGATAAAGTTGTTGAACAACTTTCGGTAAAGATTTACACCGGTGACCTTCAAAGTCAAATTTTCATAAGTTTCAGGAAATACTGGTTATTTTTCACAGAAAAGAATTTCACAGAAAAACACCAAGTTTTACCAGAAACAAGATAGAACCGGACAGTTGTTCATAAAGAAGAGTTTGAAATAGTCTGAACATTCAAACTCAAGTTTCTTTAGAAATTCAGATATTCAATTTTCAAATACTCAAAGAAATTTGTTTTCTGCTTTTGAAACAGAAGCTGATTTTTATAATCTGCATTGGGTACCTAAACCAAAGTACTAGTGGGTACCAAAACCCATTTTGAAATGGATGCCCAAGAGCGCTAACAAGTCTGGATCCAAATCTGTTTTGATACCAAAGAAATCTTAAATTTTCCAGGTTATAGGCTTCTTATCATATCAGATAAGAACTCGTTCTTTAATTCAACAATGGCTCCTGTTCAGTTCAGTTCAGGACCCGTTCTTCAACACAAGTACATTTCTAGTCATATCAGACTAGAACCAGACTAGAACCCGGACTACATCTCAAGAGGCTTCTACTTACAACAGAGTAGAACCCGGTCCTTATTGGAAAATGGTTTTTAGTCATATCAGACTGGAACCCGGTCTTCATTGGAAATGGCTTTTGTACTTCTCAATTCAGAACCCAAGCTAAAGGCTATCAGTTACATCAGACTGAAACCTGAGCTTCCACAACAGAGGCTTCTAATCATTTTAGATTAGAACCCGAGTCTGAAAGACAAATCTATCTGGAATTGCTGCCCTGAATTCAACTCCGAAGCTGAAATTGACAAAGAGGGAGTTTTGTTTTTACAATTTTTGGCTCCTGTTTTACTTTCCATGAGTTGACTAACTTTTTGTGCTTATTTCCAGGGGGACTTTCAGGCGGACATTCACGATTACATTTTTCACAAATATAGTGTGTATTTTTTTTTACTGAAGAGAAATCCTTTTATCAGATTCTCTGAATCTATCATTGAGATTAATTGATCTAATCTCTTTGATTTTCATAATCTCATTTCTTTTAAGATTTTCTTCATTTGTCTCCCATGTATTCTGATTTCTTCCAATCATTTTCATATACTCCCAAGTGCTAATTCTTTCATGAAAATCTAATTCATTTCATATCATATATTAGATTTTTCATTTCATTCTGATATCTTCTATCTCATCATTCAAATTTCATTCTGAATATCATCTTCTAGATCATTTGTGCTGTGCTGAATTTCATGATATCCCCTGAGCTTCAAAGTTGACTATATATCTGCTGACTTCGATTATGCATCAAAGTGAGTGATAGGAATAAATATCGCCTCTATGGTCTAACCAGAACCGGAAGACCTACCCAAGGAGCAATCCATCTATAGTTTGTGTGAGTGAGGGTTATTTAGGTCTATTAGTTGAGAAGTGTCAGTTATCACGGGATACTAACAGGGTCGAGCAGAGTTAAAATGTAAATGAGAAGGATATATTGAAAGGAGATAGTGGTGCATCAGATCATGCTTACACTATAAATTTAACTGAATTTTTTTTTCTGAAAAGTGAGCCGGAGGGAGCTAAGTTGAAAAATGCTGAGAGCTGAGAGTTGAGAAAGGATTTGAAGAAAAGATAATCATATCTACACCGTGTCTGCTGGGTAAACCACATAATCTATCAAGCCCTATGAGACTTGATATTGAAAAAGACGTCATGGACCCAGTGACGCATTGTGAAGACCTCCCCTTCCGGGTCAGTCCTCAGAGTCTAGGTCCCACAAATAGCAATACGATATCAACCATACTAAGATAGGGTTAAGTTTACATATTTCAAAATAAAGTTATAAAAGGGTAACATCTAATCTAATCATAATATCATACATTACATCAAATCTACCCAGAACCACCACAATTGTTGCCTTCCAATCAGTACCAGAAAGATTTGTTGAGTAGTGGTCTAGAAAATCTACAAAATTTGAATCTTGAATGACCTAAGTACTAGGTCCTGCAGGTGATTTTCCTTTGGCTTTTCCTGTAAAATATTAATGCAACATTTGTAAGCAACGCTTAGTGAGTTTATAGATTTTCAATATCAACATGCGTGTCAAGCGGAGTCATTAATCTTAGCGTGATAAGTCTTGGCTGCCGCTACAGCCCTCAAGATTGAGATATAGTATCATAAGATCGGATGATGTTCAAGCCACACTCACGCTTAAATCGTGGGGATTAGCCACATACTGGGCTAGCTACCACTAAGTCAATATGGCGGAACATCGGAGGTCATTACCAAGTTCATAAGAACTGGTGAAATAGCCGGGTCTAGAACAATAGACCATAAGGGCTAGTCAAGCTGAATCAATCTATCAAATGTCTGATCAATGATGTAAGCATATGTCTTAGAAGTCATGATAGCAATGAATCATAAAGCAAAGTCTGAAGCAATATTAAATGCAATATGAAAAGATAATCAAATAGCTATCATGATCCACTGGGCAACACCCATCCATGGTGTGCACAGGTCTCATTCCAGCTGATAAAGTGAATATCAATAAATCTATTAGCAACAATATATCTCAACCGGATCTATGCATGTTCAATCTGAATATCTATAACTCACTGGTCTGGGTCTTGGTCAAACAGATTTATGAATCTGCCACCTGAGTTATCTCAGGATTTTGTCAATCTGTAATCTGTCAATTCTTTTCAAATCAGAGACCCGCTTTCAAGTCTTTAAGTCTTTAAATCTTTGTTCAGAATATACTGAACCTGTTCAAATTCATTCATGATAATATCATGTCAATTTCATCATCTTTATCATCATCATTTTAGTCTTTAAATTCTTTGTGTCAATGTTCAGATATCAACTGAACCTGTCCAAAAATATTATTGTCAAATCATATTAATTTCATGACTTTCTCTTTATTTTATCTGATTCTGATAACTGATAACTCTGTTAATCATTTGATTCATTTTTCTTTAATTTTGTAAAAATATCAAAATAGGATATCCAATTTCGGATCATCCGGATTCGGACCATCCGGATTCGGACCAATCCGGATCTGGCACCCGGATTCGGACCAATCTGAAATGTCATCCGGATTCATATTCATCCGAAACGGGCATCCCAATTCGGACCAAGCACACATCCGGATTCGGATCATCATCCGAAGTAGAACTTTTATCCGAATTAATACCATCCGAACTCGGATCATCAGAGTTCGGACCAACACTTATCAAAAATAATAATTTATTATCCGAAGTATGGGATCCGAAAATGGGTTTCATCCGAATTTAGGTGTCCGAAGTGGGACATCATCCGAATTCGGATCCCTGGACTTAGAAATTTTTCCAGAAATGTTCTTGGTGTTCATCATATTGTTCATACGGATTTTATCAATAATACACTAAACTCATTTTTAATCAACATGCAATGTTATATATTGATGTAATATCATTATTTGAGTGTTTTTATACTAATTTCCCTATCAATAACATTATCAATTGGTCAAGATTATCCAAAATAGGCAATTTTTGTCAAGAACACTTATTTTATAAAAATTTCATAATTCTTGCTTATTTGGACAATCTGATCACGGATTTTTGTTTCTGTTACATTTATTAACTTAAATTCATCATAATCTTCTAAAATCTTAGACATGCAACATCAAAATTCTCATATTATAATCCTTTGGTTTCGGTTTTTATCAAAACCGAAACATTCTTCAAAAATATCAAAAATTACCTCTATATCTTTGTAGATTGTTGTTGATTGTTGCTATTTGTAACTCCCTTTGATCTTTAAGTCTTCAATTGATTGCAAATTATAAACTTCCTTGATAAATTTTGATGTGGCCGTATGGTTTTAGAGAGAGAATAGAGAGAGAGAGTAATTTCTTTTAAATGATGATTTAATGTCTATTAATTTGGTTTTTATATATTACTTTAGTCATGTTTGCAATTTTAACCCACTAAACTTTTGTATTTTACATCTCTTTTATTTTACTCAATTAAATCATAAATATAATTTAAAATTATATTTACTTAATTCATTTTCATATTTTATTTAATAATTGCAACATAAATAATATAATAAAATTATATTATTATCTCAAAATAACATTACATAACTGATCAAAAGTTAGGTTGTTACAGAATGGGCTCCACCACGCACAAACTTCGTCCCCGAAGTTAGTTACATTCGAACAGACTGGGATATGTTGCTTTCATGACATCTCTGGATTCCCAAGACTGATGCGAACCTTTGTGGTGTTTCCACTGGACGAGCACCATCTGTATTTCTTTATTTCTAAGCTTCTTAGTCTTCGAGTCCAGAATACGTTCTGGCTCTTCAACCACGCGAAGCTTCTCATCTATCTGTAGGTTAACGTGTGGTATCTGTACTTCTCTTTCGTCAGCTAAGCTTTTTCTCAAATGACTAACATGGAATACAGGGTGTATTCCAGCTAAGTCCGCTGGTAGATCAAGACGATAAGACTGATTTCCAATCTTTTCAATGATCTTGAACGGTCCGATAAATCTCGGAGCTAGCTTGTTTCTTTTAATGAACCGTACCACATTCTTCATTGGGGATACTTTTAACATCACCCAATCGTTAACTGCAAAACTGATGGATCTATGCCGATTGTCATAATATGACTTCTGCCTGCTTTGAGCTTCAAGAATATTCCTTCTAACTAGTTGAATCTTTTCATGAGTCAACTGTAGAAGGGCAGGTCCTGCTATTGGCAATTCACCTGTTTCGCGCCAACAGGTAGGAGTTCTGCATTTTCTTCCGTACAAAGCTTCAAAAGGAGCCATCTTGATTGTAGAATGATAACTGTTGTTGTAAGAGAATTCGACCAACGGTAAGTGGTCATCCCAGTTACCACCTAAATCAATAATGCAGGCACGAAGCATATCTTCGAGAGTTAGAATAGTACGCTCACTCTGGCCATCTGCATTTGGATGATAAGCAGTACTCATAGAAATCCGAGTACCCATCCCTTCTTGTAGTGCTTGCCAGAATCTGGATGTGAAACGACTATCACGATCAGATACAATAGACTTTGGCACACCGTGACGAGAAATAATTTCTGTGATGTACAACTGTGCCAATCTATCCAGAGAATAAGTTTCTTTCATTGGAATGAAATGTGCTGATTTCGTTAAACGATCAACGACTACCCAGATAGAGTCGTGTTGTCTTTTGGTCTTTGGCAGCTTCGTAATGAAGTCCATTGTTATATGCTCCCACTTCCATTCAGGAACTGGCAGTGGTTGCATATCCCCGAAGGGTTTCTGGTGTTCTGCCTTAACCATCTGACATACTTTGCAGCTTTCAACACATTTTCCGATGTCTTTCTTCATTCCTGGCCACCAATAATCAGCTTTCAGATCAAAATACATCTTTGAGCTGCCAGGATGAATAGATAACTTGGACTGATGAGCTTCGGATAGAAGAGTGCTACGGATTGAACCATACTTAGGAATCCAGATTCGGTTTCCTTTGAAACAGTGAAGTCCCAAATGATTCAAAGTTAGAAATTGTAGTTGCCCTTTTAGATTTTCAGAATCTATGTTCTCTTCTTTCAGCGCTTCAGTTTGAGCAACTCGAATATCTTTAATAAGATCAGAAGAGAATATAACTGGAGTTAGGGCATAGCAGCACTTTTCTGGATATACTTTTCTACTCAACGCATCCGCGACAACATTTGCTTTGCCGGGATGATATAAGATCTCGCAGTCATAATCCTTGATAAGCTCCAAGGATCGACGTTGTTTCATGTTCAGATCTTTTTGAGTGAAAAGGTATTTGAGACTCTTATGATCGGTGTAGAGCTGACACTGAGTCCCATATAGATAGTGACGCCAGATCTTCAGCGCAAAGGTAACAGCAGCCAACTCAAGATCATGAGTTGGTGCACTTTTCTCATAGTCTTTTAATTGCCTTGAAGCGTAGGCAATTACTTTTCCCTTTTGCATAAGAACACATCCTAAGCCAGTACCAGATGCATCGCTGTAAACAACGAAATCGTCATTGCCTTCTGGCAAGGCTAGGATCGGCGCTTGAATAAGTTTCTGTTTCAGAATGTCAAATGCCTCTTGCTGTTTATCGGTCCAAACGAAAGGAGTATTCTTTCGTGTTAGCATCGTTAGAGGTACAGCAATCTTCGAGAAATCCTTTATGAATCGCCGATAATAACCGGCCAATCCAAGGAAACTTCGGATTTCTGAGGCATTACGAGGCGTTTGCCATTTCTGAACGGCCTCGACTTTCAAAGGATCAACGGAAATTCCTTCGCTAGAAACAACATGGCCAAGGAACTGGATCTATAAGAATCAAAATAGAAATTCAAATTCTGATGTGAATCATAGAATAGTTAAGGAAAACAGCTCAAGACATATATAATAGAGATTATACCTGTCTGAGCCAAAATTCACATTTAGAAAACTTTGCGTAGAGTCTTTCTTTTTTTAATAACTCTAGCAATTGCCACAGATGAACGGAATGATCAGCCTCCGTTTTGGAGTAAATCAGAATATCGTCTATGAACACGATAACTGATTTATCCAACATTGGTCTGCACACACGATTCATGAGATCCATGAATGCCGCTGGTGCATTTGTTAAGCCGAACGGCATCACGAGAAATTCGTAATGACCGTATCTTGTACGGAAGGCTGTCTTCGGAATATCCTCATTTCTTACTTTCAGTTGATGATACCCAGAACGGAGATCTATTTTTGAGAAATAACTAGCTCCTTGCAGTTGATCAAACAGATCATCAATCCTGGGCAGAGGATATTTATTCTTTATGGTAACCTTGTTCAACTCGCGGTAGTCGATGCACATACGGAAGGTTCCGTCTTTCTTTTTGACAAATAAGACTGGTGCACCCCACGGAGACGAACTTGGTCGAATAAAACCTTTTTCCAACAGCTCTTGCAGCTGTTTTGACATTTCCTGCATTTCCGCAGGTGCAAGTCTGTATGGAGCTTTTGCGATAGGAGCCGCACCAGGAACCAAGTCAATACTAAACTCGACTTGACGTTCCGATGGCACTCCGGAAATATCGTCGGGAAATACGTCTGGGAACTCACAGACGATAGGAATATCAGATAATGATTTCTTTTGGGCTTCAGAGATAGATTCAGATGAGACATAGCATACGTAGGATTCATGACCCTTAGATAAGTACTTATGCGCTTTTTCAACAGATATGAAACAATGTGCACCTTTCCGCTTCTCGCCCTTGATCTCTAATACTCGGCCGTCTGAAGACTTGATTTTAATGATTCGCCGGTTGCAGATAATTGTAGCTTCATTATTCGTTAACCAGTCCATGCCGATGATGACGTCAAACTCTTTTAATGGAATCGGGATGAGATCGAGGTTGAATACGATGTTATTTACGAGCAGAGTGCAGTTTCGGTAGACAGATTCAGCCATAACGAAATTGTTACTGGCTGTCTCAATATCAAGTATTATGGGAAGATTTGATGGAGCTTTATGTAGCCTTTGTGCATGTGGATATAAAAGAACGACTGGCGCCGGAATCGAATAATACTCTAGCAGGAATGGAGTTAAGTAAGAACATACCGGTAACCACATCAGGTGTTTCTTTCGCTTCTTCTGCTGTTATCTGAAAGGCTCGAGTTCTAGCAGTCGGCGTTGCAGCAGAACTTTTCCCTGTAGAACCTCCTGCTGATGATTGTGATGGATAATGTGGCCCGCTACGACACTGGTACATGAAGTGTCCCCTTTTTCCGCATTTCGCACATCCTCGTCCCTGCTGTGGACATTCCTCGCTGCTATGACCAATCGTGTTGCACGCAAAACAAGTTACGTCATCTGGATTGCACAACCCCATATGAGACTTTCTACACCGTTTGCAAAATCGCGGCTCGTTTGTTAGGGAATATGCTTGTACTTTCGACTGAGAACTATACTGACGGGATTGCTGGGGCTGAGATTTACTTGGCTTGAAAAATCTACCGAATATCTGTTTCTTCGGAGGAGACGGATTCATTGGGTTAGTCGCTGGAGCGTATAGCTGATCACCATACTCTAAGTACCCTCGCTCAATCTGTCTCGCTGCTTCTACCATTTCCAGATAGCTCTTATATTTGATCGCACTCATGGGATGTTGATATCTGGGATTGAGTCCTACTCGGAACCTATTCATTTTCCTTTCCTCTGTTGCCACTTGGTAAGAAGAGTAGCCACATAATCTCGAAAATTCGTGTTCGTATTCATCTACAGTCTTCGTTCCCTGAGTCAGTTGCATTAATTGGACTTCCATCTTATCTCGCTGGTCGACCGGGCAGTATTTCGCGTTGAACATGTCTAGAAACTGGTTCCATTCCAATGTCTGAATGACTTCCTCCCCGTATATGCTTCGCTGTGTCTTCCACCATGCGCGAGCAGCTCCAACAAACAACGCAGACGCGTAGCTCACTTTCTTAGAATCTAAACAGTCAGAGATTCTAAAAATTTCTTCCGTATGACTGATCCAATCCATCGCCTGAATCGGATCTACAGTACCCTCGAAGTTCAGGGCACCGCTCGCTTTAAAATCTTTGAATTTGCAGCCTTTAGGCTGAGCAATTAGGGCATCGGGAATAGAGTTATCAGAATCAGAGTCATTAATCTGAACTTGCTTTTCTTTTCTCTTATTTTTCTTATCTTCACGTCTTTTAGCTTCGGCCTCATCTCAGGCACGAAACTGTTCTTGCATCATTTTGTTTTGTTGTTCTGAGTGTTGGGCTAGAAATTGTTGCATCATTTCAAACATTTGTTGTGGATTCATGTTGCTGGGAATATCACCTGATCCTGATCCTGACATCTTCTACTGAAAATTACAAGCATTTAACTATCAGTTTATAGACTTAGATCTATGTACCCTTTTCCCATCCTATCAGTCTGTACATCCTATCTCAGTTCAAACCACCTAAATGATTGATACATATGTATTGTTTCAGTTTGAGACCAAGTATACTCACGTAATACTTGATTCACTCAAACTAGGGCTCTGATACCATCCTGTGAAGACCTCCCCTTCCGGGTCAGTCCTCAGAGTCTAGGTCCCACAAATAGCAATACGATACCAACCATACTAAGATAGGGTTAAGTTTACATATTTCAAAATAAAGTTATAAAAGGGTAACATCTAATCTAATCATAATATCATACATTACATCAAATCTACCCAGAACCACCACAATTGTTGCCTTCCAATCAGTACCAGAAAGATTTGTTGAGTAGTGGTCTAGAAAATCTTCAAAACTTGAATCTTGAATGACCTAAGTACTAGGTCCTGCAGGTGATTTTCCTTTGGCTTTTCCTGTAAAATATTAATGCAACATCTGTAAGCAACGCTTAGTGAGTTTATAGATTTTCAATATCAACATGCGTGTCAAGCGGAGTCATTAATCTTAGCGTGATAAGTCTTGGCTGCCGCTACAGCCCTCATGATTGAGATATAGTATCATAAGATCGGATGATGTTCAAGCCACACTCACGCTTAAATCGTGGGGATCAGCCACATACTGGGCTAGCTACCAGTAAGTCAATATGGCGGAACATCGGAGGTCATTACCAAGTTCATAAGAACTGGTGAAATAGCCGGGTCTAGAACAATAGACCATAAGGGCTAGTCAAGCTGAATCAATCTATCAAATGTCTGATCAATGATGTAAGCATATGTCTTAGAAGTCATGATAGCAATGAATCATAAAGCAAAGTCTGAAGCAATATTAAATGCAATATGAAAAGATAATCAAATAGCTATCATGATCCACTGGGCAACACCCATCCATGGTGTGCACAGGTCTCATTCCAGCTGATAAAGTGAATATCAATAAATCTATCAGCAACAATATATCTCAACCGGATCTATGCATGTTCAATCTGAATATCTATAACTCACTGGTCTGGGTCTTGGTCAAACAGATATATGAATCTGCCACCTGAGTTATCTCAGGATTTTGTCAATCTGTAATCTGTCAATTCTTTTCAAATCAGAGACCCGCTTTCAAGTCTTTAAGTCTTTAAATCTTTGTTCAGAATATACTGAACCTGTTCAAATTCATTCATGATAATATCATGTCAATTTCATTATCTTTATCATCATCATTTTAGTCTTTAAATTCTTTGTGTCAATGTTCAGATATCAACTGAACCTGTCCAAAATTATTATTGTCAAATCATATCAATTTCATGTCTTTCTCTTTATTTTATCTGATTCTGATAACTGATAACTCTGTTAATCATTTGATTCATTTTTCTTTAATTTTGTAAAAATATCAAAATAGGATATCCAATTTCGGATCATCCGGATTCGGACCATCCGGATTCGGACCAATCCGGATCTGGCACCCGGATTCGGACCAATCTGAAATGTCATCTGGATTCATATTCATCCGAAACGGGCATCCCAATTCGGACCAAGCACACATCCGGATTCGGATCATCATCCGAAGTAGAACTTTTATCCGAATTAATACCATCCGAACTCGGATCATCCGAGTTCGGACCAACACTTATCAAAAATAATAATTTATTATCCGAAGTATGGGATCCGAAAATGGGTTTCATCCGAATTTAGGTGTCCGAAGTGGGACATCATCCGAATTCGGATCCCTGGACTTAGAAATTTTTCCAGAAATGTTCTTGGTGTTCATCATATTGTTCATACGGATTTTATCAATAATACACTAAACTCATTTTTAATCAACATGCAATGTTATATATTGATGTAATATCATTATTTGAGTGTTTTTATACTAATTTCCCTATCAATAACATTATCAATTGGTCAAGATTATCCAAAATAGGCAATTTTTGTCAAGAACACTTATTTTATAAAAATTTCATAATTCTTGCTTATTTGGACAATCTGATCACGGATTTTTGTTTCTGTTACATTTATTAACTTAAATTCATCATAATCTTCTAAAATCTTAGACATGCAACATCAAAATTCTCATATTATAATCCTTTGGTTTCGGTTTTTATCAAAACCGAAACATTCTTCAAAAATATCAAAAATTACCTCTATATCTTTGTAGATTGTTGTTGATTGTTGCTATTTGTAACTCCCTTTGATCTTTAAGTCTTCAATTGATTGCAAATTATGAACTTCCTTTATAAATTTTGATGTGGCCGTATGGTTTTAGAGAGAGAATAGAGAGAGAGAGTAATTTCTTTTAAATGATGATTTAATGTCTATTAATTTGGTTTTTATATATTACTTAAGTCATGTTTGCAATTTTAACCCACTAAACTTTTGTATTTTACATCTCTTTTATTTTACTCAATTAAATCATAAATATAATTTAAAATTATATTTACTTAATTCATTTTCATATTTTATTTAATAATTGCAACATAAATAATATAATAAAATTATATTATTATCTCAAAATAACATTACATAACTGATCAAAAGTTAGGTTGTTACACGCATGCACTTAACCCCACCAACTACTCAGTTATCTCTCAAAAGATTTTTGTTTCAATAATCACGGAGATATAGCACATTTCTATCCATATATCATTTGGATATTATTGATATTGAAACAAGGAAGACATTTGCTCCGGTCTCTAATTCATTTGATGCACATTATTTCTAGAGCTTATAATATACATTCTTAGGACACATCGAGTCTGGTAGTCTGCGTGACTATAAACTGCTAGTCCAAAGTGACTAAGCCGGAACAAATAAGAGTGATTCTTTCATGATAAAGGATTTCACAATGACTGTTTTGAAATCCTACCAGTTTTAACATCACGCCAGCGCTGAAAGTAGGTCACATAGATTATGTCTATTGTGCAAACAGGACTCTTATGTGGACCTGGACTCGTTTTTTCCCAAATGAATGTGTTTCATTTTCCCCAAAGTTGAAAAGCTTTGTTTCATTTTGAAAGAGTATTCATTTGAGGGGTGTGAAATAAATATGTTTAGATTAGGGGGAGTGGATATCAGTTTGAGGGGGAGAAAGTTAATTTGTAATATTTTTGAAATTGTAATTGTCGTTGTATTTCATATAATGTAACTTAAATGCATAAATGTCTCTGAAGATTATGCATGACGTTCATATTTCATATGATCATCATGAGGGGAAGAAAAGCTAGAGCTCAGAGACGATGGGTGAGTAGTTTGAAGACAACTGAAGACAATTTCTAAATCATATCAAGATAATGGATCAAGGGAAAGAATCGAAACCTATTCATCATCCAAGGGGGAGTGTGCTTTCAAGAAAAGAGAAGCTCAGAGAAGAAGAGATGTGAATATTAGAGAGAGACAAATAAAGAATACTTTTTCTAAAGATTCACATATTGAAGAGAACAGAGACAAAGATTTGATGACTCAGAATAGATCAAAGAAAAGAAGAAGATTCAAGAAAAGAAACAAGCTGAACAGGACTTTAATTGATAAATGTTTTCATCTCTAAGGGGGAGATTGTTGGGTACAATTATATATAGAGTTGAAAACAATATATTGTAATAGTTCAATGGTGTGTTTTGTAAATACTCAATTGTTGTATTTGAGTATAAATAGTAAGTTGACATAATACATTCAAGTAGAAGTTGGATACGGATCAAGAAGAGAGAATATAGAAGTGTTGTGCAAGAAAGCATTCAAAGAACTCTCAATGTAATATTCTCTCTTAATCATTCAATATTTTGTGGTTGATTGCTATCGTACATAAATGTGTTTGATGTTAATGAATTGCTAGAAATATGAATTATCATCATGTTTCAATGATGATTCCTCTGTATCTTGAACACCAGTTTCATTCACAACAGGTCTTGTAGAACAGCTTTGATTATCAGACAGACTGAAATCTTGAGTTTTCTTATCAGTTGAGGGAGTGACATTGGGGTATTGAACAAATCTGTAGAGGATTCAGGGAAATCGGCATTGATTGGTTCTGGGCATGGTACATTCACGATATCGGTGCACTTATTCACACATGGTGAATCAAGATAGTCATTATCATGTCCCTTATGGTTAGCAGGTTCCATTATGGATGATGTGGAAGCTTTAGAGTCCTTTTCTTAAGCATTTGAGTGCAGAAGATCATCAAAGTTGGAGTCTCCTGAAACTAATTCATGTTCAACTTTGAGTGAAGGGTTTGCATACTCTTCAAAGGTGACATTGATTGATTCATCAACCACCTTTCTCCTAGGGTTGTATACCCTGTAGGCTTTTGAAACAGCTGAATATCCAACAAACACTTCTTCATCAGCTTTGGGTTCAAACTTAGCCAAATGATCCTTTTGATTCAGAATGAAGCAAGGGCATCCAAACACATGGAAATGACTTATATTTGGCTTTCTCCCTTTGAGTAGTTCATATGGAGTTTTATTGAACCTTTTCACCACAAAGGATTTATTTTGAGTGAAGCAAGCAGTATTGAAAGCTTCAACCCAAAATGATGAAGGGAGACCTGGTGCACACATCATGGTTCTAGCAGCTCCTATAAGAGTCCTCTTTCTCCTCTCAGCAACTCTATTTTGTTGTGGAGTTCTCACAGCTGAGATGTTTTAAGAAAATGCCTCTTTCTTCACAGAAGTCCTCAAGAATACTATTTTTGAATTCAGTACTGTGATCACTTCTAACCTGCTTGACTCGGGCAGAATTCAGAATCTCCATCTTTTTTCATAAATCCATTAATATCTTTGGAAGCCTCTCAATTGTTCTTAGGAAGATCACCCATGTCTACCTGGAGAACTAATCAACCATTACTAAGGTGTATCGTATACCTTCTAGGCTTGAGACATTTACAGGTCCAAAAAGTCCATATGGATTAAGAAGAGAGGTGAATCAATAAATAAATTATGTTTAGACTTAAAAGATGTTTTTCTTTGTTTACCCTTCTCACAACCTGAGCAGAGTTTATCCTTAACAAAGGGCATAGAAGTCAAACCTATTACTAACTCTTTCTTTCAGAGTTTGTTGATGTTCTTGAAGTTCAGGTGTAAGAGCCTTTTGTGCCATGCCCAGTAGAGGTTTCCATTGCATCTTGAGATGAAACTGGTCTCAGTTGTTTGATCAGTAGATTTCATATCTACAATGTATACCCCTTTCTTTATTTGTGCACACAACACAACATTACCTTGAGGATCCAGTATGTACCCAAGGTGCTCATCAGAGTTTACCTTGTAGCCAGCATCACACAGTTGACTAATGCTTACAAGGTTATGACCAGTTGAGGTCTACATTGCTTCTTGAGATGAAACAGGTCTCAGTTGTTTGATCAGCAGACTTCATATCTACAATGTATACCCATTGCTTTCTTTCGGCATACAACACAAGTTTACCTTGAGGATCCAGTATGTACGCTACGTGCTCATCAAAGTTTACCTTATAGCCAGCATCCCACTTTTGACTAATGCTTACAAGGTTGTGTTTAAGCCCAGACACATAGGTTACTTTGTTGAAGATTGTAGCACTTGCATGAGGGTTCCATATCCTTCTGTGGATCCTTGGACATTGTCACCAAAAGTGACTTTTGGGCCTTTTTCAGGCTTCAAATCACTCAAAAGATCCTTGCAACCTGTCATGTGGCCAGAGCAGCCAGTGTCCAAGTACCAAACCTAGTTTGGTTATTTAACCTGCAGAGTAATAAGAGAAAACATCAGTCCTTAGGGGAACTCATCACAGGATGAGTTCTCCTTCCTCATCAACATTTGTTGATGGACCAGTTAGATCGACACTAATATTTCCAGTTTGCATTGTATCTGCTGAGATATTTCCTTAATGACATTGATACTTCCAACATTGCTTGATCGAGCAATATTGGAACTAACAATGTCACCCGACCTTATATCCTAAGTTTTAGGACAATCTTTGGACATGGGAGTTTTCTTTCCACATCTGTAGCATTTCTCTTTTTAGATTTTTTGAAAGAACTCTCTAAACACATTCTGAATTTTTTCTGTTGGTCTTATCAACAGGTTTTTCAAAGTTTTGACTTGTCTAGACTAAAAAGATGTTTTTCTTTGCTTACCCTTGTCACAAGCTGAGCAGAGTTTATCCTTAACAAAGGTCATAGAAGGCAAACCTATTACTAACTCTTTCTTACAGAGTTTGTTGATGTTCTTGAAGTTCAGGTGTGTTAGTCTTTTGTGCCATGACCAATTGAGTTCTGCAATGCTTCTTGAGATGAAACAACTCTTAGTTGTTTGAACAGCAGATTTCTTATCTACAATGTATACCCCTTTCTTTCATTGTGCACACAACACAACTTTACCTTGAGGATCCAATATGTACGCTAGGTGCTCATCAAAGTTTACCTTGTAGCCAGCATCACACAGTTGACTAAGGATTAGAAGGCTGTGTTTAATTCCAGACACATAGGCTACTTTGTTGAAGATTGCAACACCTGCATGAAGGGTTCCATATCCTTCTGTGGATCCTTGGACATTGTCAACAAAAGTGTCTTTTTGGCCTTTTTCAGGCTTGAGATCACTCAGCAGATCCTTGCAACCTGTCTTGTGGCCAGAGCAGCCACTGTCGAAGTACAAAATCTGGTTTGGTTGTCTAAGCTGCAGAGTAATAAGAGAAAACATCAGTCCTTAGGGGAACTCATCACAGGGATGAGTTCTCCTTCCTCATCAACATTTGTTGTTGGACCACTTAGATCAACACTAATATTTCCAATTTGGATTGTATCTACTGAGATATTTCCTCAATGACATTGTTACTTCCAACACTGATTGATCTAGCAATATTGGAACTAACAATGTCAGCAGGCCTTATATCCTCAGTTTCAGGACAATCTTTGGCCATGTGAGTTTTCTTTCCACATCTATAGCAGTTTCTCTTTTTATATTTTTTGAAAGAACAACTCTCAAAAACACATTCTGAATCTTCTTTGTTGCTCTTATCAACAGGGTTTCTCAAACATTTGACTTGTTCTGGATAGACCAACAGATTTTATAGGAAGTTCCACTGTAACAACTTTGCCTGTGTCTTCTTTCCTCTTTTTAGGAGGATAGAGATCAAAGATAGGCAATTTAGCTGTCTTATGTCCTTCCAAAGGTTTGGAAAACTTACTTCCAATTTTTTCAGATTGAGCAATGGCTATGCCTTCGCCTTTCCTGAGTTCTGATGACTTTTGAAGACTTGTGGTTGAATGGTCATCTTGTTTGGTTTTAACAAAATATTTTCTTTCATTTCTAATAAGTTTTCCACTATGATTAAAAAACTTATTTGAAACCATATCAGTTTTACTTCCAACATGAGACTTACCCTTGTTGGTTGCAGGCTGTTTTCCTTGTGAAAACTTCTTTTCAAAGAATTCAGCATTAAATGGAGGCATAGGTTTCTTACCATTTATCTTGGTCCTTGAACCTGTCTTATTGACAGGTTTAGAATCCAATACTACAGGTTTAACACCTTTTCCATTAAGTTGTTCATGTGAGGCTGTTGGGCACTTAGTAGTGTAGTTTGACGGAGAACACATTCCATTACTAGACTTTACAACCTTCTCACATGAACTGTCAGTATTTTGAGGTCTGACGAACCTGTTTGTTGAAATCCACTTTTCATTTACATTTTGAATAGATGTATTTGGAAGTTCACGAAGAGTAGACAGATCTGTTTCCAGATTTTTGATTTCAACAAGTGAAGCTGCTGTATTAAGGTCTCCTCCAAGATATGCTTGGATTTGAGCAGGAATTTGCTCATTAATACATTGGTTGACTCTTTTAGTTGTATGGCACCAACAGTTATATTTTGAAGAATGCTTTAAGTTTGTTTCTCTCTTTTCTTCTAACAAAATTGTGTTGATGTGTTTTACATCATCAAGTTCAGTTTTCAACTTATGAGAACTGTCAAATTCATTAGTTTTTAGTTCAAGCTCGGTTTTTAATTTTACAATTTCATACTTTAAAGCATCATGTTCCTCAATAGCATATTTTAAATCCACAAACAAGTAATCAAACATTTTATCTTTTTCTTCAGAACTGTAATCTTTAAAGTTTTGTACCTTGTACGTCATTGTAGGATTCCAGTTTTCCAAAGAGCTAAGAGCTTTAGCTTCTGCAATATCTTGTTTGAAGTTACTTGTATATCTTGTTTAAAGTTACTTGTATAACGAACATTACTGTTGGCCACTAGGCAGTTGTTGTCTTCTGATCGGGTTATAAATTACCATTTTTATTAAGCATAAAACAGTTGTTTTAAGTAAGAAAATGTCATAGAATGTGCTACTATTGAATATATTATGTGCTTGTGCAGGTAAATAAAATCCAGTCTAAATTGGCGGAAAAAGAAAAGAAACCAGAACAAATTTTCAGAGCCAGGCGCAGAGAGGGGCGCAACCCTGCGCCCAGACCAAGTGCTCAACAGAAAGAATTAATTTGCCAAAACTTGGATTTTACAGTAAGGCGCACGGGGGGCGCAGGCCTGCGCCTACGGCTGCGCCCAACCCATTAAATTAATTTTCCAGCCGTTTTTAGGGTTTCCAGGACTTTTCTATAAATACAAAAAGGCAGAGCAGAAAAAGTATCGTTTTTTTGGGAGAGAAAAGCTTAGAAAGAGATCCCGTTTGAGCGAATACGAGTACGAAGAGCACACGAGTCAAGCTACGGCATTTGCTATGAAGATGGATACACAACTCTGGAGTATTACACGAAAGATGTCTGGCTAATCTCACAATAATCATTCTCGGAGGAAGCACAACGCTAAGTGTTTAATTTATACGAACGTGTGACACCCTTGCCACAACAACCACCAATTACAATACACCCAGGATTAATCACCAACATACAATAACATAATGATCTGATAACCTAAATTAAGTGCGGAAGCATTAAAAACATAAATAAAGTAGTGCAACAAGTGTTAAACACCCTACGGTGCTATAAGGTACCAAGTCTAAGTCTACACACCCATACATTTATTACAATCATCCAGAATATTTTACAACATTGTCCAAATCACCATTACCGATCAAATAGTGCCGAGTCTCCCAAATCTTCCAAACGACCTAACTAGAAGGTCCAGCAGTAGACTTCCCTTTTCCTGTAAAATAAAAATCAACAATTGGGGAATAAGCGGATGCTTAGTGAATACAGAGATTATGCATTTTATAAATTTTTATGAAGCCCAAGGATAACACAGATGACCAACATCGGATATCCTCTTCGTACACAAAGTACGGACCAGAGCCGCAGCCCCTTCGAGCTCAAAGCTCGGCATTTAAACATACCATCTGAGACAAACGTACGATCGGGGATGACATACTGCCTACCGGGCCTAGGAGGGATCAGCTCCAGGTCATATAGCACAGTAACATCAGAGTAATCGATGCGACCCACCGGTCCATCACTAGATGCACAACAACCGAAAGGACATGCAACAAGTAAGAATGTGCATCTAAATCTACGCAAGTTAGTAGAATTCCAAACAATCAATGAAACAACAGGTCTCAGCAGGCAAAGCTTACATAAAACAAATATAAACATGCGAAATCTACTGTACTCACAGTGGGTGCGTAATTTATCTTTTAACCGATATTATTTCTCTTCGGGCTTTCAACCGGATCCACCAAGTACCCCACTGTGGGTTAAACAACACCACAAGGGACCTGTTATATCAATTACAACAATTCCTCATATCATTAACCGTTTATATCCATAAAATCAAGTTTCGTAAGTTTGGCGATATTTTCCCCCATTTCGGGTACATGTCTAAATTCGAACTATAACTAAAGTTTGAACCCATTTCATGTTCATACATTGTCCTTTGAATAACTCTTGCCATTCTATGTGTTGTTTATAAGTTTCATTCAAAATATACAAGTTTAGAGAGTATATTTCTCAATTTTAGGCATTAAACTCGAATTTAATGGATTAGATTCGAAACCATGCATCAGATTCGAATCATATGCATCAGATTCGAATCCTTAGGGTCAGATTCGAACTCACCTTCGAATCTAGGGTTAGATTCGAATCCCCATACCACAAATTCAACTTCCATTCGAGTTTAGGTGATAGATTCGAACCTCATGCATTAGTTTCAAACCCCATTCGATTCTGGGCATAGATTCGAACCCTCCATTCGAATCTAGGGGTAGATTCGAACCCCCCCCCCTTCGAATCTAACGTTACACTCGAAAACACACTCGAATCTAGTACCAAACTCGAGTTTGTTCTTGCATTTCGACTCTGTTCTTGACATATGCGAGTCTGTTCATCATTTCAGCTTAAATCCTTCATTTCTAAGTCAAAAATCATGCATATATCATGTATGATACCTAGATTCGATTCTATTATGCATATACTATCATAATCTTGCAGTATTTCAAGCAAAACAAGCTCCAATTTACATAAAATGACAGATTCGAATTCTAATTTACTTCAAAATCGAAACTATAAACTTAAAAGGATCGATTCTTACCTTAATTCGTATGAAATCAGAAATCCGATTGTAGATTGTTGTTGTACTCCTCGATACCTTTCCGTTGACGTATAATTCTCAAAAATTTGACGGTCGGTTTGTGAGATAACTTAGAGAGATGTAGAGAGAACTTCTAGAGAGATAAAGTAGTGAGATAGTGTAAAATAGAAAAATGAAGCCTATTGCCCTTTATATACAACTTTCGTCATTTTTGCACATTTCACCACTCGAACTAACCGGTTCCATAAAATACTGATTTAATCTTAGAATTATCATAAATAACTTTTTAATTCCTTAATATTCCATAACAATGATTCTGAGTTCAATTTTCTTAAAAATAGCAACAAACTTCTAAATAACCCAAATACATAATAATTGCTTAATTTTAACTTAAACATATATTTTCCACTTAATTAACCAAAATACAGTAAAATAAATCCGAGGATGTTACAGCATGGCCTCCACCACGCTCAACTTCGTCCTCGAAGTTACTCGGATTCAAACAGTTTCGGATACTTTCTTAACATTTCTGACTTAGTTTCCCATGAATGATTTGCTCCTTTATGATGCTTCCAACGTATAAGCACCATTTCTATCTCCTTGCTCCTCAACTTCTTCATCTTAGTATCTAATACACACTCCGGCTCCTCCACATATCGAAGCCTTTCGTCAACTTGCAGTTCTGTATGGTCTGCCCAATCCTCATTTCCAGTGTTAAATGATTTTCGGAGATTCCCAACGTGAAATACTGGATGTATGCCCGACATCCCTTCAGGCAATTCTAACCGATAAGACTGATTTCCAACTTTTTCAACGATCCTAAATGTTCCGACGAATCTTGGAGCCAACTTTCCCCTCTTCACAAAACGAGTAACACCCCTCATCGGTGATACTTTCAGATAAACCCAATCGTTCACCTCAAAACTGATTGGTTTATGTCTCCTGTCGTAGTAACTTTTCTGACGATCCTGGGCCGCTTTTATGTTCTGCCTGATCAACTGTATTTTCTCGTTTGTTTCTTGAAGCAAAGCCGGCCCGGCAATCGGCGTTTCACCCGTTTCTCTCCAACATGTAGGAGTCCTACATCTCCTTCCATATAGAGCCTCGAACGGAGCTTTCTTGATTGTAGCGTGGTAACTGTTGTTATACGAAAACTCTATGAGTGGCAGATGATCGTCCCAATTGCCACCGAGATCTAACACACACGATCTCATCATGTCTTCAAGCGTTAAGATGGTCCGCTCACTCTGACCATCAGTTTGCGGGCTGTAAGCTGTACTCATTGCTATCCTTGTCCCTAACCCTTCTTGTAGTGCCGACAAGAAATTTGAAGTAAACCGGCTTTCCCGGTCCGATACTATGGACTTAGGCACTTCATACCTAGAAACAATCTCGTCCATATAAATTTTAGCCAACTTTTCTAAGGAGTAACTTTCTCTTATCGGTATAAAATGTGCGGACTTAGTCAACCTGTCAACTATCACCCATACAGCATCGTGTTGACGCCTAGTCTTTGGCAACTTAGTAACAAAATCCATTGTAATATGCTCCCACTTCCATTCTGGAATGGGAAGTGGTTGCAAACTGCCGTATGGTTGCTGGTGTTCGGCTTTCACTAGTCGACAAGTCCTACACCGTTCTACGTACTGGCCGATATCCTTTTTCAATCCCGGCCACCAAAAGTCTGCCTTTAAATCGTTGTACATCTTTGTGCTCCCGGGATGTACAGAAAATTTTGATTGATGCGCTTCTTCGATAATCACATTTCTCATACCACCATACTTCGGCACCCAAATCCTTCCATAAATTCCTTTCAACCCCGACTCACTAGTTTCCATATTCTTTAGTTGTACTCCAATATCCTCAGCACCAACATTCTCGTCTTTCAAGGCTTCCTCTTGAGCGGCCTTGACGTCATCAATAATTGTGGAGGTTAGCATCGTGGACGTCAGCATATAGCAACATTCCTTGGCATAAGCTTTGCGACTAAAAGCATCTGCTACTACATTAGCCTTACCAGGATGGTACAGTATTTCACAATCGTAGTCTTTGATAAGTTCCATAGATCGTCTTTGCCTCATGTTGAGCTCCTTTTGACTAAAGATATACTTCAAACTCTTATGATCTGTGTATAACTGGCACTTAGTCCCGTAAAGATAATGCCTCCATAACTTCAATGCAAATGTAACAGCTGTTAACTCAAGATCATGAGTTGAGTAGTTCTTCTCATGTTGCTTAAGCTGTCTTGAAGCATAAGCAATAACCTTTCCACGCTGCATCAGTACAGCACCTAACCCCAGTCTTGAGGCATCCGTATACACCACAAAATCTTCATTGCCTTCCGGTAAGGCAAGTATCGGTGCTTCACTTAGTGTCCTCTTTAAAACATCAAACGCTTCTTGCTGCACAGTTTCCCATACAAACGGTGCATTCTTCCTTGTCAACACCGTCAAAGGAACGACAATTTTCGAAAAATCCTTTATAAATCTCCTATAGTAACCCGCCAACCCCAGAAAACTTCTGACTTCTGTAGCTGAACGAGGCGGCTCCCAATTCCTTACTGCTTCTACCTTAGCCGGATCTACAGAAATTCCGGCTCCAGAAATCACATGCCCTAAAAACTGAATCTGTTGTAGCCAAAACTCGCATTTCGAGAACTTGGCATACAACTTCTCTTTCCTCAATAACTCTAATAACCCCCTGAGATGTTCAGCATGCTCGGCCTCGGACTTAGAGTACACCAGTATATCATCAATGAACACAATCACCGACTTATCTAACATCGGTCTACAAACTCGGTTCATTAGATCCATAAACACTGCCGGGGCGTTGGTTAATCCAAAAGGCATCACCAGAAACTCGTAATGCCCATACCGAGTCCTGAATGTTGTCTTTGGCACATCTTCCTCTCGAACTTTCAATTGATGATATCCCGATCTCAGATCAATCTTAGAAAATACACTAGCCCCGTGTAACTGATCAAACAAGTCGTCTATCCTTGGCAGTGGATACTTGTTCTTAATCGTCAACTTATTCAGTTCCCGATAATCTATGCATATCCTCATCGTGCCATCCTTCTTCTTTACAAACAACACCGGAGCTCCCCATGGCGATGAACTCGGCCGAATGAAGCCCTTATCCAACAATTCCTGAATTTGTGTCATCATTTCTTTCATCTCGGTTGGGGCAAGACGATAAGGAGAACGAGCTACCGGTGCAGCTCCAGGGATCAAGTCAATCCTAAATTCTACTTGTCTTTCAGGCGGCACGCCAGATAAGTCTTCCGGAAACACATCCGGGAATTGTGAAACAACCGGCACATCGGCCAACGTTCTCTTCTCTGCCTTAGCATCAATCGCATATGCTAAGTAGGCATCACATCCCTTTGCAACAAGCTTTCGGGCTTTTGCAATAGTCAATAGGCACAGATCCCCACTTCTCCTATCCCCGTATATACATATCTCACGCCCCTCCGGGGTAGTTATCTTTATCATTCGGCTCTTACACACTATATGGGCTTCATTCTCGATCAACCAGTCCATTCTGACTATCACATCAAACTCGCTGAACTCTATCGGAATCAGATCTAAATTGAAGACTACATCTTCAATTACTAACGTGCAATTTCGGTATACATGATCTACCTTAACTAAAGTATTGCTAGCAGTTTCAATATCAAGTGTAGCAGACAACTTAGACAGTGGCATGACAAGTCTTTGTGCAAACACAGTAGAAACAAACGACCTATTGGCACCCGAATCAAATAAAACTCATGCTGGCATAGAATTAACTATGAACGTACCCGTGACGACTTCCGGATTTTCCCTTGCCTCCTCTGCAGTTATCTGAAAAGCACGAGCAGGTGCCCTCTGTGACTGACCCCGGCGGTTAACTGAACCACCACTCGAACCTCCAGACGATCGTGTTGATGATGGGACAGCAGCCGTTGGAGCATTCTTTCTACAATTCCTGCTATAGTGACCCCACACCCCACACTTATAGCAAGCATCACCCTTCCTTGGGTAGTCATTCTGAAAATGGCCCAGCTCCCCACAGCAAAAACAAACACGTCCGTTAGTGCATTTGCCAAAGTGCTCCAGATGACATTTATTGCAGTATTGTGGCTCGGTGTTGATAGAGTATGCACGAGCACGACCACGATCAGAAGAACCAGATGGTCGGCGAAAAGACTGCTGTGATGAGTACTGTGAAGACCGGGAAGATCCCGAGTATCCTCCCTCCCTTTGGCGCTTCGGCGGTGACGGCTGTGTTGGATTGGTGGAAGCAGCAGCAGACCCGATCGAGTAGCCCGACATAATCAAAATCTGTTCTACATTTCTGGCAGCCTCAAGTAAGCCAGCAAATGTAGAGTAGCGGACGTTGCTCATAACCCTCCTAATCTCAATGTCAAGACCAGCCTCGAACCTGGTCACTTTCCTTTCCTCAGTATCCACCTGATGAGGCGCAAACAAACTCAGCCTCGTGAATTCTACAGCATATTGGGACACCGTCTTAGTCCCCTGTACCAATGCCATAAACTTTGCTTCCAACCTCCGGCGCTCATCAACCGGACTGTACTGCTGAGTGAACAGGTCCTTGAACTCAGCCCAAGTCATAACAGAAATCTTCTCCAATGTCAAGGCGTTCACCATGGCATTCCACCACATGAGTGCATCATTCGTGAACATAGCAGTTGCATAACGAACCATGTCCTTCTCAGCACAGTCGCTGATTCGGAATGTTCGCTCAGTTGCTGTTATCCATTCCAGTGCGGCAACAGCATCTCCTAATCCATTAAACTCCACGGCCCCATTTCCTTTGAAGTCCTTGAAACGACAACCCTTGGGCTTGTTAGATGACCCAATGTTGTCATCTCGTTCCTCGTTGTTACTCCCTTCCTTCTCCTTGTTCTTTCTCTTATCCTCTCTTCTCTTAGCATCGGCCTCATCTCGAGCCCGAAACTGATCTTGTATCATTTTATTCTGCTCAGCCATCATGGCTAGCATCATCTCTCTGGCTTCCTCAGGTGTCATTCCTCCAGACATGTTCTGAAAATATAAACATATAACTTGTTTAGTAACATGTCATTAGTTTAAAGACACCACTTATTTGTCCCGTATGATAGTCAATCACTTATAATTACTAGATCATAACCTATCTTAGTTCAGATCATTACTTAAACCACTACATATCATTACCTAATGTTTGAGATCAAGACCTCACGGACTCTTGAATCTCAAACAACTGCTCTGATACCATCTCGTGTGACACCCTTGCCACAACAACCACCAATTACAATACACCCAGGATTAATCACCAACATACAATAACATAATGATCTGATAACCTAAATTAAGTGCGGAAGCATTAAAAACATAAATAAAGTAGTGCAACAAGTGTTAAACACCCTACGGTGCTATAAGGTACCAAGTCTAAGTCTACACACCCATACATTTATTACAATCATCCAGAATATTTTACAACATTGTCCAAATCACCATTACCGATCAAATAGTGCCGAGTCTCCCAAATCTTCCAAACGACCTAACTAGAAGGTCCAGCAGTAGACTTCCCTTTTCCTGTAAAATAAAAATCAACAATTGGGGAATAAGCGGATGCTTAGTGAATACAGAGATTATGCATTTTATAAATTTTTATGAAGCCCAAGGATAACACAGATGACCAACATCGGATATCCTCTTCGTACACAAAGTACGGACCAGAGCCGCAGCCCCTTCGAGCTCAAAGCTCGGCATTTAAACATACCATCTGAGACAAACGTACGATCGGGGATGACATACTGCCTACCGGGCCTAGGAGGGATCAGCTCCAGGTCATATAGCACAGTAACATCAGAGTAATCGATGCGACCCACCGGTCCATCACTAGATGCACAACAACCGAAAGGACATGCAACAAGTAAGAATGTGCATCTAAATCTACGCAAGTTAGTAGAATTCCAAACAATCAATGAAACAACAAGTCTCAGCAGGCAAAGCTTACATAAAACAAATATAAACATGCGAAATCTACTGTACTCACAGTGGGTGCGTAATTTATCTTTTAACCGATATTATTTCTCTTCGGGCTTTCAACCGGATCCACCAAGTACCCCATTGTGGGTTAAACAACACCACAAGGGACCTGTTATATCAATTACAACAATTCCTCATATCATTAACCGTTTAAATTCATAAAATCAAGTTTCGTAAGTTTGGCGATATTTTCCCCCATTTCGGGTACATGTCTAAATTCGAACTATAACTAAAGTTTGAACCCATTTCATGTTCATACATTGTCCTTTGAATAACTCTTGCCATTCTATGTGTTGTTTATAAGTTTCATTCAAAATATACAAGTTTAGAGAGTATATTTCTCAATTTTAGGCATTAAACTCGAATTTAATGGATTAGATTCGAAACCATGCATCAGATTCGAATCATATGCATCAGATTCGAACCCTTAGGGTCAGATTCGAACTCACCTTCGAATCTAGGGTTAGATTCGAATCCCCATACCACAAATTCAACTTCCATTCGAGTTTAGGTGATAGATTCGAACCTCATGCATTAGTTTCAAACCCCATTCGATTCTGGGCATAGATTCGAACCCTCCATTCGAATCTAGGGGTAGATTCGAACCCCCCCCCCCCTTCGAATCTAATGTTACACTCGAAAACACACTCGAATCTAGTACCAAACTCGAGTTTGTTCTTGCATTTCGACTCTGTTCTTGACATATTCGAGTCTGTTCATCATTTCAGCTTAAATCCTTCATTTCTAAGTCAAAAATCATGCATATATCATGTATGATACCTAGATTCGATTCTATTATGCATATACTATCATAATCTTGCAGTATTTCAAGCAAAACAAGCTCCAATTTACATAAAATGACAGATTCGAATTCTAATTTACTTCAAAACCGAAACTATAAACTTAAAAGGATCGATTCTTACCTTAATTCGTATGAAATCAGAAATCCGATTGTAGATTGTTGTTGTACTCCTCGATACCTTTCCGTTGACGTATAATTCTCAAAAATCTGACGGTCGGTTTGTGAGATAACTTAGAGAGATGTAGAGAGAACTTCTAGAGAGATAAAGTAGTGAGATAGTGTAAAATAGAAAAATGAAGCCTATTGCCCTTTATATACAACTTTCGTCATTTTTGCACATTTCACCACTCGAACTAACCGGTTCCATAAAATACTGATTTAATCTTAGAATTTTCATAAATAACTTTTTAATTCCTTAATATTCCATAACAATGATTCTGAGTTCAATTTTCTTAAAAATAGCAACAAACTTCTAAATAACCCAAATACATAATAATTGCTTAATTTTAACTTAAACATATATTTTCCACTTAATTAACCAAAATACAGTAAAATAAATCCGAGGATGTTACAGAACGATTTCTTATGTTTGCATGGTTTTATTATTTATGTTTTGATTATGAACGAATGATTGTTATTTGTTTAGTTGCGTTTCGCAAGATAGTTTGTTGATATTTTATTATTTGTGCCGAGTTATTTATTTAATTAAGACGAGTAATCAACGTGTCACGCACTATGCCCAAGATCTGCAAGGTCTTGACTCTATGGTTCTATCTCGACGCGACACCTTCCAAGGAGTGCGGAATCCTCGTTAGCGACTTGACGGTAAGATCACACACACGGATACACGGAGACTACCACGGTGATAGACGAAAAACCTTGAACGCCCCTACAAAATGATTCTCTCCGAAACTACTCTCTGAAAGCTTGCAAGTTCGAGATCGCCTTTGCTTAATCACTCTCTGAAATTCTGCAACTGTCTGATAATTAATCGAATTAACCATTAATTATATTGACACATTCGAGTTTGTCTAGGACAAATTCGAATCTGGCCCAAGGCCTATTCGAATTTGTCCTCAATGACAAATTCGAATTTACCTTAAATTCGAACCCTCACTACTCAAACTTATGTTTTATCTTATGTTTGAATTTATCTTTGTACTCTATGTTGGAACTTCTTGCAATACATTACATCAAGTTCAAACATACAAACAATTAATATCAAACATACATAATCAAACATATATCAAACATTCGTTAATATTCAATATCAAGTAAGTAGACATACACAAAATGCTATCAAAACTTAGACTGCTATCGTCACACAGAATGTACTAACAGACTCCCCCTTGATGATAGCTTCTAACTATTTACATTTTGTCTAAATACTTGAACCATATAGACTACTACCTGCATAAAGTCCTAAATCTATACATACTGTTACTATCTTTTGGAACTTCCTAGCTTCAGATCTCCATCCTTCGTGAAAGAAGATAGGCTGATCGTGTAGCTTCTTCAGGTCGTCCTTTGATAGATTTATTAGATGTAATGGATCATATACTCGCAAAATAGCATTATCTTGAGTATCTTCCATCACGGCATCTGCAGTTTCATTATCTACATACCACCATTTCATGTTACCTAGAACATCTTGTGGCATCGTCTTCATGGGTTCTTTCTTCAATCACTTCACAGGCTTGTACACCATTCTGGCCCATGGCCTACCTGTATGTGGATCAATCCTTGTTTCAACTTCCACTCTCTTTCCTGTTCTTGGCTTGAGTCTTTCAAAGTTTCCTGATCGGCCCTCCTTTCTGATAATCTTGGCTATAACCTCAGCGTAAGGATCCTCACCGATATTGACTAACTCCTTCCAAGCCAACTCCTTTACTTCTACCTTCGGCAATGTATTAAATACTATGAGCGTGCGCCTAAGGTATTGGAGTCCATCTCTTCTCTTTAAATTGAATAGCTGAAGTTCTCTGTCGAATAACCAGCTTATTATTCCACCTGAGAGATTCGCTGAGCCTGGTACTCTCATTCTTCTTTTCATCTTAGGCTCTGTTCTTTTCTCTTCCTTTCGGAACCATAAATCTAACAGTTCAGCCCTAGATGGCTCTCTTTCAGCTTCCTCTAATTCGGAGTCTTCTACCGAGGCCAGCTTGATCTCATCGATATCTATCACATTGTGATTGTCTAGCACATATAGCTCAGTGATAGGTTGTGAATTTATGATCACCTTATCAACATTATCGTCTTCGTCCTCTATTACTTCATCATCTGATTTCCATTCAGGAACGTCCTCTTGCACAAACTCTCCTTTTTCCAACTTTTCAATATCTTCTTCAAAATCAAACTCTATCTCTTCTTCCTCAATATCCATAAAAGCGTCAATCATTTTGCTCATTTCGCTCTCAATAACCTTTGAGGCACTGGCCTCACCTCCTTAAGCTCCCGACTGACTCGGCTCCCCCTGATCTTCAACATGCTGAGCAGAAGAAGAATCTACTGGCTCATTATCCTTTTGTGCATCGGGATCATTGCCTTCGTCATCTTATCTTCTCAACTCCTCAACATCTCTGCAACTAGTCTCCCCCTGAGCCTTTAGATTTTTCATTAGTTGCTCGATGAGGGACCTCATAGTTCTGAGCTCAGCAGCCTGATCAGCGACAAACGACTTCAATTCAACATTCTCTTGATCAAATTTTGCAACAAATGTCTTCAATTCTATATTCTCTTGATCAATCTTTGCATTATGCTCTTGAAGTTTGGTGACTGCTTTAGTGAGCTGAAAGATTTGGACTGTTTGGAAGTCCACTTTGCTTCGGTGCTCCGATAACTGTTGGTTGTCGGTGAAGGTGGATGAGGTAGATGAAATTGATGTGAAAGGTGACGGAGTGATTGGTGGTGGAATAGATGGTTGAACTGATGGTTGAGCGGATGGAATTTCAGGCTCTGAAACGGAAGCAGACGAAGCTCCCTGCATAAACCGATGCCTTTTAGCCCTTTGCCTAGGCACTAACGGAGCAATATCTTCAATCTCAAAATCAGAGTCATCTTCATCAGAATCTCTAGATGCTCTCTTTGCTGCCTCCCTTTCACTAACCACTATTCTGGATCCATATCTGCCTATTCTGACAGCCGGATCATCCATCTCTACTGCTGCTGCTTCTTCAGCTACTTCTACTACCTCTATCTCTTCAGCTTCTTATGACTCAGATTCAGAAGTGGTCACAGCTTGACCCTCTACCTAAGGTACATATTCATCTATTTGGCGCAGAATATCATCTTCATCAACTGGAGGTTCCAGAATATCACCAACAAGCTCTGTAGTAATCTCTTCATATGCATCAGAGCCTTGAGCCCAAATCTCTTCCACAGTCTTCACTCTTTGATATATTTCTGGGGCCACTCCAGAAGGACCCGCAGCGTCCGATGAAGGACCTGCTTCCAATGGTTCTTGCACCCTGCCTGTTGAAGGCCTTGAAGCCTGAGTCTGTCTTACTTGAGCTCTTTGCCTCCTTCTTGGTTGTTGTGGAGGCCTTTGCTGTTGTTGTTGCGGTTGTTGAACTTGTTGTTGCTGTTGAACTTCCTCAGCCCAATTCACACCTTCGGGGGCTTCAAATTCTGGATTCACCACAGCACCAAAAAGTGGTGCATCCAGTGGTCTAACCACCTCACCCCTACGGGCATTGTGCGATTGACAATCAGCAAAAATCCGCTTGTCGATCACCGCGACACTCTGAATTTCTGGCAACTGCGGCAAGTTAAACAAAAAATGTTGTATCAGCATCATAACAAACCTTGGATACATCAGAAACCTTTCTCTTGCTGGAGCAGTTATTTGGTGAATAAACTCCGCAAAGAACATCTCGGAGTAGCTGAACTGTTTATTATAAACTAATGCTATCATCGCGGACTGCATCTTTGATACGATATAGTCAAATCCGGCCTTCTTTGGAGCAAAGCACCCCATAAAGACATGTGCAAGATACCTCCATTGCCCTATTAGACCACTCTTCATGTAAGATGCCTTAGCTACATCAAGGCCATACCCCATCCTCAAAAATGCTGCTTGCCTTACTTCCAAAGGGAAGTCAATAGGCCCAGCTTCCTGCTCGACTGATCCCAGCTGCAACACTCTACGCAACATATCAGCATAGAATACAAGGGGCTGTCCAGCGATCCTTGTCCTCAACACAGTCGGAGTCACTGTGCAATCAACTTGCAGATGATCCCAAAATTGTCTGACATAAGGCAGCACGATCTGCACATTGTGAGAAAGGGCATATGACACCCTTGAATTACCCTGAAAATCCACCATCTGGCGAAATGCCAGAGCTTCAGGCAGCTCACGATCCGGTGACACGACCATATTATGCTTTTGAATAAAAGCTCTTTCCCCCATATCTGCACATTAAAGTATAAAATATATTAAAAGGGACAAAATAAAAATGAAACCTGTTTAAATTCAAATTTGTTTTATTTTGAACTTATGTAAGTTCAAAATACAACACATATGAATTTCTACAAGTTTGACGTGAAAATTATTCAAACATTTCGATTTTAATAGCAAACTCGAATCTCATGTTCGAATTTATCCTTAATTCGAGTTTAATGACATGTTTGAATTTAGGGACAAACTCGAAGCATATGAACAAACTCGAATGTCGGCACTTTCAAAACACAAATCCAAGATTTAAACCATTTTAGACTTAGAAAATCACATTCACTAGTCCTAATAGGTTCTAATCGAAGATATTTGTCACTTATTTGAAGTTTCACCGGTTAAACTTTGTGATTATGAATCACAAAGTTCAAAACCCTTAAAGCTTCAAAATAAGTCGATTTTTGCCCAAATTGAGTCTAAAACTTCCTAAATCTTGTATAATAGTGATGTTTATACCTAGATTTTGTAATAGTATCGAACACACAGGACAAAACTTCGATGAATAGGTGAAAAATTCGAAACGGTAAACTCGAACAAGTAAACTCGAAATCGCTCAGAACAAACTCGAAAGACTAAATTCGAATGTAGGTGACAATGAATGATCACTGTTGACCTATTTATACTAACCACCTTCGAATTTGTCTTCAAATTCAATTTACTGACAATTTCGAATGTAGCATTCGACTTTGTCTTAAATTCGAATTTAACTGAAAATTTTGAAAATCTTTGAATAAAATTCAACTCTTTCAACTTTTCCAACTTTTTCATGTAACGGAACAAACTATGCAAAATATATTTACACTAAGCACAAGATTTTCACGCAATGTTTATTTATTCAACTAAGAATGCATCCTCAATAACTTTGACCTTTTTTTTCTTAAATAAAATAAAATAAAATAAGATAAAATAAAATAAAGTAAATTTAAAATAAAGTAAAATTTTGAACAAAATTTAAACATAAACTAATCTACAATACTTTTAAATTTACAACCTATACTTAATACTAACAGAATATTTTTGGGGAGAAAGTCAAAAACAGGTTCAATCTGATAGCGGTGTCAAATACGCACTTTCAGTATCTTACTTTCACACTTAGGAATTTTTGATTCCTTTGATTGTTTGTCGTGACACACATTTCTAGACGATTGTTGGTATTATTTTCTCTTTAAACATGTTACACTTTGGAATATCCCTTGGCCTTTTTATTTATCAAGAAATTTTCTTACGTGACTCATACTCAGACATACTTTTATGATCAAGACATACACACAATGATTATAACTTTTCGGTATTGCAAATTTTCTTTAAAAGGCAAACGTCGGACACAGTTCTGTATTTACATACAACAGAGTATCTTAGTTTGTCTTTAAGTTTATTTTATAGCTAGCAAGACAGCGGTGACAGGTCTGTACCGACGTACAACAAAGCGACTTATCTTGCTAACTCGAGTCAAACCAAAGGCACGGGTCTGTACTTACGTACAACAAAGTGACTTGTTTTGACTCTATCCTCACTATCAAAATTTGCATTTCTTTTCTTTTTTTTAAGATGTATCTGATGTTGCTATACATCCCTATAAAATTTGCATACCTCATTTATGATCAATGTCTGTATGTCTCTAACATAAAAATTAAGACCATTTGGTCATACATCTAAGTTAGTGACACGTCTGAGTTTTTCTTGAATATTTTATTAGCCTTAAGATTCCCTTTGTGTATTATGCCTACCAACACATCAAACTAGATAACGTATAACACTTAGAATTTAGGTGCATTATGTGTGAAAGCTCAATACTTAGAGATTGTAACGACTGTGCTAATTTTCATCACTTTGAACCTATGTAACTAAGACTTAACTCATTTTCTAATATTCTCTTTTTTTGAACTTTTTATGGTTTTTCTCTTTTTTTTTTTGTTTTTCATAAATAAGAGTAAGAAAATAAAATAATCTACTAACTTACTATAAAAAGAAATTCTTCTAAACTACTAAACTTACTATAAAAAGAAAGAAATTCTACTGCTATAAAAAGAAATATATTTTACTAAGGTCTAGTTACTCTGGATTACGCATTCCGTTTAGTTGAACTAAAAACTCAAAACGTGACTTATCAAAAGCTTTGGTAAATAAATCAGCATTATTATCGTCCGTTGCCACTTTTACCAGCTTAATTAAATTCTTTTCAGCACAATCACGTATAAAGTGGTGTCTTATGTCTATGTGCTTGGTTTTATTGTGTTTAACTGGATTATTGGTTATTGCAATAGTTGACTGGTTATCTATCCTAATAGGAGTATGAGTATAAGTCAAACCGTAATCCCGCAATTTTTGTTGTATCCACAAAACCTGTGAATAGCAACTACCAGCAGCAACATATTCGGCCTCGCACGTTGACATGGCTACCGAAGTCTGTTTCTTGCAATGCCAGGAAACGAGTCTCCCTCCTAGGAACTGAAAACCTCCAGTTGTAGACTTGTGATTCAAGCTGCATCCTCCGTAGTCTGAATCCGTGAACGCCTCCAATTCCAGATCGCCCTCCACGTGATACCAAAGACCCAGCTTCGGTTTCGACTTGAGGTATCGTAGAATCCGCTTCACAGCTTTCATGTGCATCTCTTTTGGATTAGCTTGAAACCTAGCACAAATACACACAGCAAATATTATGTCAGGTTTTGAAGCAGTTAAATACATGAGTGATCCAATCATGGCCCGATATAATGTCGGATCCACATCGGTATCACTTTCAGTACCCGGTTCGAGATTATGATTCACTTGAATCGGCGTGCTGAAGTGAACTGTCAGTTTGGTTCCTTACATCCCGAAGCGTTCTAAGATGTCGTAGACATACTTCGTCTGACGAATAAACATGTCCTCCTTCCTTTGTTCGACTTGCAAACCCAGAAAGAAGTTCAGCTCCCCCCATAGCACTCATCTCAAACTTCGACTTCATCACCTTCTCGAAATCTTTGCACATCTGCTCGTCTGATGAACCGAAAATGATGTCATCGACATAAACTTGTACCAAGATAAAATCTTCACTCTTTCTTTTTACAAACAGAGTACTATCTATTCTCCCTATTTCAAACCCGTTGTCTAAAAGATGATTAGATAGCGTCTCGTACCACGCCCTCGGTGCTTGATGTAATCCATATAAGGCCTTATCTAACCGATACACTCTGTCTGGATAATTCGGATCGGTAAACCCGGGCGGCTGTTCCACATACACCAGTTCCTTTACCTTCCCATACAGAAACACAATCTTTACGTCCAATTGATATACCTTAAAGCCTTTGAAGGAAGCAAAAGCTAGAAACAAACGGATTGCTTCAAGCCTTGCCACTGGCACGAACACTTCATTGTAATCGATTCCTTCCTCCTGGTTGAAACCCTTTACAACTAACCTTGCTTTGTTGCGAGTGACTATACCCCGATCATCTCTCTTGCACTTAAAAACCCACTTGGTTCCTATTGCAACTTCTCCTCGAGATAACAGAACTAACTCCCACCCTTCAAGTTTCCTAACTGTGACAGTTCTTCCTGCATCGCTTCAACCCAAGAGTTGTCCTTCAGTGCCATTTGCACATTCTTCGGCTCTACTTGCGAAAAGAAACATGAGTAGAGGCAAGTATGAAAGGCCTCGGAGTCATTTATCATTGACAAGAACACTGTGTTGTTATACAAACTACTCCTAGTCCTCACACCAGCATTAGGATTTCCTATGATACTCTCAATAGGATGATTTTTATTAATCCTTGATGTTTTTATCTCGTCAACCCTAAGATTATCTCCTATATTTGATCCTATCTCGCCTAACGGGGGAACGACTTCAGACTCTACATTTTCCTCCTCATGAACATTGTCCTCAGAGTTGGAATTTGTAGTCTGATTTTTGTTTGAAGGCAACTCAGAATCATTTTCTTCTGGAGATCTATCCTCAGTTGTTGTAGGCTCGAAAGTTGATGGATATGTTGTCCTCGAAAAACTTTGACCCTCGTCATTCAGATTTAATGACGACAAGTCCTGTTCGATAGTACCTGCATTTCCATAAGAAGGAATGTTAAATGATTCAAACAGTTTGTCATAATCAAAAATTCATTCCGGACCAGTTTGGGGTTCATGTGTATAACTTGTAACATCAATGTTATACACAATCTCCCCTGTACCATTAGATTTATTAAAAACCCGTTTGTTCGGTGAGTTAGACACATAACCTAGGAAATAGCCTTCGTCAGCCTTTTCACCAAACATAGGTTGATGTTTTGTTTTCATTAAAGTGCAGGGTACCCCAAACTGTTTGAATCCTGTTAAATTCGGTGGCCTTTTATTCAAAACTTCATAACAGGTTTTGTTCAAAGATTTAACAGTAAGGACCCTGTTTAACACATGTAAAGCGGTATTCACTGCCTCCACCCAAAACATGGTAGGAAGCTTTAAATCTGAAAGCATGGTCCTTGCTGCCTCAATGAAAGTCCTGTTTTTCCGTTCGGCCACCCCATTTTGTTGTGGTTCATATGGTGCACTAAATTGATGCACTATGCCCTTTGATAGGCAATATACACCAATAACCGTGTTTTTAAACTCTGTTCCGTTATCACTCCTGATTCGTTTAACCCGCGTCCCGTATAAGTTTTCCACTTGGTCTAAGAACCCGATGAGCTTTGCAGCTGTCTCGTCCTTTGTACCTAAAAAGAAAACCCAAGAAAATCGTGAGTAATCATCAGTAATAACCAAACAATACCAACTACCACCTATGCTCCTTTTGTTGATTGGTCCGAACAGGTCCATATGCAACAAATCAAACGTGGCAGCTATTGAGTTCTGAGTCTTGGACTTGTGCGCTTTCTTGTGTTGTTTTCCTTTCTTGCACGGTAGACACTTGTCCTCAAACTGAAAACTCTTCAGTGGAACACCTTGAACCAACCCATTTTTCGTAATGTAATTCATTTTTCTCAGGTGCAAGTGTGCCATACGTCTGTGCCACAAAACCGATTCCGTCTCTGAAGCTTTTGATAGTAGACATATTGGTCCCATCGAAGATTCTGGCTTGTTCATGTCCAGCATGTACATGTCATTCTTCCTTGGAGCCCTCATCAGTATCCAATCTTCAGGCACTTTGAATCCCGGTTTCAGCACTAACGCCTCAGTGTTGGTGAAAACCACTGAGTTCTTATCACAGATTTGAGATACACTAATGAGATTGTGTACCAGTTTATCAACGTGATAAACTCGATCCAATTTGATAGTCCCATTAGTGACCACTCCAGTACCAGTGATATTCCCTCCTTTGTTACCAGCGAACGATACGAATCCCATGTTCCCTCCCTTGAAGTCTGCGAGTAGACTTCTTTCCCCTGTCATGTGCCTGGAGCAACCACTGTCGGCGAACCACTTTTTGTTTAAACCTGCAGTTATCTCCTGCACATGAAAGAAAATTGGTTAGTTATCACGGGGAACCCAAGCCATAACTGACTTGGTAATACCGTTCTCATCCACATACTTGAACTCTTTCAAATACCCATCTCTCCTTTTAGGTGACTTGGGTTTTTGATTTAGAGCCTGTTGTGGTGCAGAGTGATTTAAGTTCACTCTCGGCCTTTGAGTAGACATTTGTTGTGGAGCTCTTGAATAGTTTCGATTATAAGGCATTTCCGATTGATATCCCTGAGCTCTACCTGGTGTTTGATGTCTTACAGGAGTGTGCGACCTAACCGGAGTGTAGGCTCTTCTAGGTGTAGTGCTCCTATAATTTTGTTGCGTTCCTGTCCTAGACTGATTAATGACTCGATTTGGTAAATTAGTCCTAATCACTTTTTTGGTTCGACCTAACACAGGTGTTTGTTTGACTGCAGATTTTGGTGTGGCTTGCACA
The DNA here is from genome assembly GCA_020465985.1 of Centrapalus pauciflorus. NCBI lineage: Eukaryota > Viridiplantae > Streptophyta > Magnoliopsida > Asterales > Asteraceae > Centrapalus > Centrapalus pauciflorus. The sequence continues at coordinate 37,149 of JAANYP010000510.1, forward strand.
ATTTTCTCGGTATGCTGAGAACCGCTTGTGCTTGCTACGCTGGAAGGTTTAAGTTGTTCCGACTTTCCAGTCTTATGAGTAGAATCTACCTTCCTATGTGGATAACTAGAAGCAACATGTCCCTTTTCGTGACATCTAAAGCAAGACATTTTGTCAATTGACTTCTTATGCGTGCCCTTTGACTTAGGTGTCTCACTAGTGTCTGGTTCTTTCGTCTCAACTATAGTGACTGTTTCTTCCTCTTGATCATTAAAGTCAATTTTTGCTTGTCCTACAGGCTTATCACTAGAGGATGGCACAAATTTGACCTTCTTAACCTTAGCATCATTATCAGTCACCTTAGCTTCTTTATTGTTAACGGGTTCAGACATAGGTTCAGGTACTACCTCTGAGTCAACTGGTCTTTCAGTTTTCTCCTGAGGCTGAGGCACATAGGTATTATTGAAAGGTGGAGGACTCTCATTATACCCTAGACCTTCAAGTTTCTTAGACTGACGCTCTGCATCTAAGATTTTCCCTAGGTTGAGTGATGAGTTCCTAAACTTTTCCAGTTTACTATTCGCCTCGGCAACCTTACCTTAGAATCAGCTAGCTCTACTTCTTTGATTCTAAGCTCTTTGGTCAATGCCTCAACATGTTCATACATCAGTTCTATTCTAACACAGTGCTAACTCAGCTTGTCTTTTAGAACTATGACATCTTGTGCATCTGCCTTAAGCTTATTTCTAAAATCTTCCTTTATATCTAATAAGCTAGCGTTGTCTGATTTTAAAGATTCATTTAGAGCAGTTAGGATTTCATGTGATTCCAGCACTAAGTTTAACCTATCATTAGACGTAGCACATAAAACACATAAATCACGGAAAGTAGAGAAGTTTAGAAGTACCTTTGCGTGATCAGATTCCACGTTGGCCATCTGTGTGGCGAACTCCAGAATCGTTTGATCTTCTGACTTTTCCACCAACATGGGACTGATTTCATCCTAATTGCTGTCCGCAGTTGTTTCCTCTGCTTCGACACTACCAGTCTCCGTTACTTCAGCCATAAAGGCTCTAGCATTGGACTCTGGATGTGTACTCCAGTCATACGTTCCATCAAGTTGTCTGTCAGGTGTGACATTAGTTAACAGACCAGCTATATTCGCCTGACTGGTTGAACTACCCGGCAGATATCTCCCTTGAGATTGATTCTGGTGCTGGTTCTGGTAGCTTTCTACTTTCGGTCATTGACACTCTCTAGCGAAATGTCCTGAACCTTGGCAGTTGTAACACCTAACTTTGGATTTATCAAACGCAATCTTATTGTTACTGACGTTGAGATTTCTGCCCGTCCTCTTGATGAACCTCTTGACTCGCTGAGTCACCATGGCCAGTTGCCATTGCAGATCCATCTCCTCTAGATCGTCAGGATATACCTGATCGTAATCCTCACCCCAAAGCGCAGGATCGTTAATTTTTCCTTGAACGCAATTGCCGTAGGCGGCCACAAATGACGCCAACAGATTCAGATGGTCTTCAGCTGATTTTGCACTCATTGGCATCTTGGAATATCCTTGAGATGTAGATGTAGATGGAGGCTGAGTTTGCTTTTCTTCTGGTCTAGAAAACCCTAAGAAATCCCGACTCACTGAGTCTTCTGATTCAACTGGTGTCGATGTTTCACCCGAGAACAATGTTGTAGTCGTCTTCGAGTCAGTTGCCCCTGAAGGTTTTGATTTCCCAAAGTACATATCCGGATCTTGAACTTGTTCATAATCCCTTTCCTTCTTAAGCAACTCAAAGTGATAGGCCCTCAGCGTTCCTATGACACTATCTAGGGTTAGAGTATAGAATTTTTCTTCATCATGCTTTATCAGCGCCACATACATCTCCCATTTGGCTGGCAAAGCATCTAGAATCTTGTTAATTTTCTCTGTTTCACTATACTCCACATCGTGGCTGTCTAACTCAGTCAATAAGTGATAGAATTTGGTAAGTGTCTCATCCAGCTTTTCATTCTTCAAAGCTTTGAAGATTGCGAACTGCTGCTTGAGCATTTCCATTGTATTCTTCCTGACCCTCGAATTTCCCTCACACCTTTTCTCCAAGGCATCCCAAAGCTCTTTTGCTGTCTTTTGGTTGCGAAATGTGTGCAGGATCTCCTGAGGTAAAGTCATTCTAACGATAGTGAATGCCCTATTCTCGGCTTCATAAAGCTTTTTATCATCGTCCTTCATCTTTGAGTATGACACAACCTTTTGTCGTCCTTCAATCTCTGCCGTTGGTGGAATGTATCCCTCGTCTATACAAATCCACATCCGCATTATCATTAAATCTCGCGAAGTCGGCGAACCTATCCTTCCACCAATAGTAATCCTCCAATTTCATCAACTTAGGTGGAGAATTCGCTATTCCGACCTCGTGATCCATCTCAATAAACCTCTATAGACTTGTCATTGTTTCAGATATTTTTTAATTCAAACTTAATTAATTTAATTCGAAATTAATTTAAATTAATTCTTTCGAATTTGGGTAAATTCGAATCTAGTCTAATTAAATTTAAACTTGTTTGGAATTAAATTCGAGATTAAGTTTTAAGTCCAACGAAAGTCGAAATTAATGACAAATTCGAAGGCTTAACTAAAGTCGAATGTCCTATATTCGAATTTATACTAAACTCGAATTCTGATCAGATTCGAAATGGCCAAAGTCGAATCAACCCTAAGGAACTTCGAAAGGAGCGTATTTTCTGACAAACTCGAAAATTGAGTAAACGCTAATACCCCTTTATTAAACTCGAGCGCCGCAAGTTCGAAAAACGGCTAATACTTCGAGTTTTTCAAGTTTTCAGATTAAACCAATATTTTTACAAGTAAAAATATTGATTTGGATCAAATACTTGAACTAATACAATGTATTTTCCGATATCTTACTTGTTAAACTCGAAAATCCTACAAAAGTGTGATTGTAACAGTCCAAAACGTCAAGAAACCACAAATGTTTCTTAGTGAACACGAAGAACACCAACAAACACCCTTGTGGCTCTGATACCACTTGTAAGGTCTTGACTCTACCGATCTATCTCGACGTGACACCTTCCAACGAGTGTGAAATCCTCGTTAGGGGCTTGACGGTAAGATCACACACACGGAAACACGGAGACTACCACGGTGATAGACGAACAACCTTGAACGCCCCTACACAATGATTCTCTCCGAAACTACTCTCTGAAAGCTTGCAAGTTCGAGATCGCCTTTGCTTAATCACTCTCTGAAATTCTGCAAAAGTCTGATAATTAATCGAATTAACCCTTAATTATACTGACACATTCAAGTTTGTCTAGGACAATTCGAATCTGGCCCAAGGCCTATTCGAATTTGTCCTCAATGACAAATTCGAATTTACCTTAAATTCGAACCTCACTACTCAAACTTATGTTTGAACTTATGCTTTATCTTATGTTTGAATTTATCTTTGTACTTTATGTTTGAACTTCTTGCAATACATTACATCAAGTTCAAACATACGAACAATCAATATCAAACATACATAATCAAACATATATCAAACATTCGTTAATATTCAATATCAAGTAGACTTACACAAAATGCTATCAAAACTTAGACTGCTATCGTCACACAGAATGTACTAACAAGATCACGTAACAATTCTAATAATAATTATAAAAAGGTTATGTCTATGTAATCTTTACATCATTTTATAAATTAAATACGAAGCTAAGTGTGGAATCCGGTAATGGTTATCTTCGTTATTATATTTAATCAAACAACTTCGTTAAGTTTTCTTTTTACAAATCACGCAAGTAGTTAATTTTATAAATCAATTAATCATCTTTTCCAAATTAATCAATCTTTCCAAACTATTTAAATCACAACGCTAGTCGCTCGAATACGTGCATTTAACCTCTCGTTCTCTGTCGATACGATCCCTAGTTACCCTAGCTTCTAAAGTATTTAGTGGTTATTTTTGACGGGGTAACGACACTCGCATCAAATTTTTGCGCCGTTGCCGGGGAGCGGTTGCGCTTAAAGTCACGTATTTTAGTAATTAGCTTTAATTTAGTTACTTAGTTTTTTCTAGATTGATTTAGTTTATTTCAAATTATTTGCTTAATTGCTTTAATTTGCTTATTTAATTTGAATTTATTTATTTATTAGCTATTATTCTATTTAATTAGTTTTTAAGCTTTAATTATTGCCTTAGTTTTATTAAGAAAAAGGAAATTGTGGCGCAAGCATCGATTCTTACCAAAAAAAAAAGTTTCTAGTTCTAGTATTCATCTAGTCCTCATAGGTTTATGCACACGCGTTATTCTGGTAAAATTTCACCTTTGAAGTTTGACCCAGAAATAGAAAAAACTGCTAGATCTGATAGGCGAGCCACATCTCAAACAAACGAAATTAAAAATACTGCTCCTAAAGTAAACGTGGAAGAAGAAGTAATTAGTTCGGAAGACGAGAACGTCGATAACGTTCTTGTCGACGTCCAACAAAATCAAAGACCGATGGGAGACCGTAGAACCGTAGAATCCCATTATAGGCCGGTTGATATCCCTGACCCATCACCCATTCTCTACCCAATTAACGAGAATAAACCTGAAATTAGGCCACAGCTATTTAGCATCTTACCCGTTTTATCGTGGAGCACCAAGCGAAGAACCATATGAGCACTTAGCCGAATTTACTGCCATATGTAAGGTCAATCACGTTAGGGGAATGACCATAGACGCACTCAAACTTACGCTATTTCCTTTCTCTTTAAAGGAACGAGCGAAAAACTGGTTTGTGTCACTTCCCACTGATAGTATAACTAACTGGGATGGAATGAAAAAAGAATTTCTAACCGAATATTATCCAATTAGCAAAACCACAGAAAAACGTAAAGAAATAACTGGATTTAAACAGAAAATTGGGGAACAATTTCACGAAGCCTACAATAGGTTAAATGAATTACTAAGAACATGCCCTCACCATGAAATTCCTAAATGGATGTTAATTAAAACTTTCTTTGATGGGGTTAGTCAAGAAAGTAGGAATATGATCACCGCTGCTTCAGGTGGAACCTTTTTAGCTATGGAAGATGACGAAGCCTGGGAATTATTAACCCAGTTAAGCAAAGGTATAAAAGTCCAAGCAGGTTCGGAAAGTAGTGTTGGTGTCCAAGTTATGGACATAGACAATGCATGGAAGAAGGAAGTTAAATCCGACATCTCCGAACTAAGCAAAAAGATGAACCTGTTGATGAAGGGAATGGGAAAGGCTACAGTAGCACAGGTCTGCTGTGTCACTTGTGGAGACCCTTCTCATCAAACCGAGAATTGCCCACATACCTTCGCTCATGAAGAGTATGTGAACGAAGCTTTTGGCTTTCGACAACGAAGAGAACGGGAGAACCCATACTCGGAAACATACAATCCGGGATGGAGAAAACACCCGAACTTTAGTAGGAGGGATAATCAAGACAATGATGCTCCGCCGAAGCTAAAATATGAGCAACCTCGTCAACAAAACCGAGACTTCCAATACGGATCGACCTCAGCTACGAAGGATGATCGGTACTATAAACGCCAAGACCATAAAGAAGAACATGATTCACGACCAGTGTCGGGGAATTCGAAAGAGTTTTCCGAATTTATGGAATTCATGAAACAACAAACTATGGTTCAAGCGAAAACTATGGAGATGCTTGGAAGGAAAATGGGACAAATTGCAGAGTCCTTAACTAAACGAGAAGAAGGGAAGCTTCCAAGCAATACCACGATTAACCCATCGCATCACCATGGTAAGGAGAATAAATACGAAGTCAATGAAGTGAATGAAGTAAACAAAGTCACTACCCTTAGGAGTGGAAGAAAGTAGATAATAAGATAGAAATGCCTAAGGAAAGTGAGACCGACGATGAGGTAGAAATTGCCTATGAAGAAGAACCACCTAAATCGGAGTCAAAGGTAGAGACGAAGATTAAGAAAGTAACTTTTAAGGAAGTAGAAGCCAAGAAACCAGTCGAGACTAAAGTTGGGGAAGGCAGTTCCAACACTGAAATTGCTCCTTACCCAACGGCCTTAGAAAATCCAGCACCATTTCCTTATGGTAAGAAAGGACCTAAAAAAGAAGAATTATGGGACATTTATAATCAAGTCAAAATTAATATTCCCTTAATAAAGTCGTACAGCAAGTCCCTTCTTATGCTAAGTTCCTAAAAGACCTTTGTACTCAGAAATGTAAATTCAAAATATCTCTTCCAAAGCAAATCAACCTCACTGAACAAGTCAGTGCAGTTATCACTAGCTCACTGCCGCCTAAAGTAAAAAACCCAGGATCACCCTTGATGCCGGTGACTATCGGCGATATTCAGATCAAAAAGGCACTTCTAGACTTAGGGGCAAGTGTTAACATCTTACCTGGTAATTTATTTGACCAACATGATCTAGACACCCTACAGATAACAGATGTCATCCTACAATTAGCAGATAGGTCCACCAAGGTACCACGGGGGATGTTATCTGATGTAATTGTTAAGGTCGAAGACTTCTATTATCCAGTAGATTTCTTAGTGTTGGACTCGGACAGTACTTACAAAGAAAGCCAACAGGCAATCATCTTCGGACGTCCCTTCTTAGCCACAATCAATGCTCAGATCAATTGCAGGACAGGTGCCTTAGACATAGCATTCGGAAACCGCAAACTCTGACTCAATGTCTTTAATAATGTACCTAATGCACCATTGGATTCAGAGTGCTACATGATCGACTCAGTTGATGATTTAATACAACAACAATTATCAACAATAACATGTAAAGATCCAGTGGATACATAAGATCGAGAAACTTCCTACTAATCTTCCACCATCAGCAAAACCATTTCTAGAGCAACCACCCAAGTTAGAGTTAAAACCACTTCCATCTCATCTCAAATATGCTTTTCTTGGCCCTGAGAGTACATTGCCCGTAATCATTGCAACAGATCTTACTGCAGGGCAAGAAAATGCCTTATTAGAAGTTCTCTCAAGATATAAGGAAGCGGTAGGCTGGACTATAGCAGACCTTTAGGGGGTTAGCCCAACACTGTGTATGCACAGGATTATAACTGATCCAACAGCTAAACCGAGCAGAAATGCTCAGAGAAGGCTAAATCCCAACCTTAGAGAGGTAGTGAAGAAGGAAGTACTAAAATGGCTAGATGCTGGAATCATTTATCCGATATCAGATAGCCAATGGGTTAGTCCCACACAGACGGTTCCAAAGAAATCTGGAATCACTGTTGTCGATACTCCTGAAGGAAAAAAGATTGCAACTCGCCCTGTAACGGGGTGGAGAGTATGTGTCGACTACAGAAAGCTGAATGCCGCAACCTCTAAGGACCATTACCCTTTGCCATTCATCGACCAAATAGTAGAGAAATTAGCAGGGCAAAAATTCTATTGCTTCTTAGATGGCTATTCAGGGTATAACCAAATCCCGATACACCTAGAAGACCAAGATAAGACAACCTTTACTTATCTGTATGGCACATTTTCCTACCGAAGAATGCCATTTGGATTATGTAACGCTCCTGCCACATTCCAGCGATGTATGATGGCTATATTTTCAGACATGGTCGGAGGGTCTCTTGAAATCTTCATGGACGACTTTTCTATATTTGATAAGTCATTCGAAGGGTGTCTCTCTCATTTAGAAAAAGTTCTCAAGCGGTGTACCGAAACCAATTTGGTATTAAGTTGGGAGAAGAGTCATTTCATGGTTAAAGAGGGAGTAGTCCTAGGAAATATAGTATCTGAAAGGGGAATGGAGGTTGATCGAGCTAAAATACAAATAATTTCATCGTTACCACCGCCTACTAATATCAAGGGAATTCGTTCTTTATTAGGACATGCATGATTCTATCTAAGGTTTATAAAAGACTTTAGTGCCATAACCAAACCTTTATGTAACCTTTTGCTTAAGGATGGACCGTTTAACTTTGATAAGGAATGTATAGAGTCGTTTTATACATTAAAAGTTAAGCTCACGGAAGCACCAATTTTGCAATCAACTGATTGGACTCAGCCCTTTGAGATCATGTGCGACGCAAGTGATCACGCAGTAGGTGCCGTCCTTGGTCAAAGAGTGGATAAAAAGCATGTGGTGATATACTATGCAAGTAAAACATTCTCTGAAGCTCAAATTAATTATACAACAATTGAAAGAGAATTGCTTGCAGTAGTGTATGCGTGAGACAAGTTCAGATCTTATGTCTGGGGAGCTAAGGTAATTGTGTATTCCGATCACAGTGCCTTACGACATCTCTTGGCTAAGAAAGATGCTAAACCACGGCTAATTCGTTGGATATTACTACTACAAGAGTTTGATTTAGAAATTAGAGATAAAAAGGGCTCAGAAAATGTAGTAGCAGATCATTTATCGAGATTGCCAGCAATCACCACTGATATGCTGGACTCCATTCGGGATAACTACCCAGATGAACAATTACTGTTCATCGCAAAAGTGCCTTGGTTTGCTAATTTAGTGAACTATTTTGTCACAGGGAAAATCCTAGGCCACTGGAATTCACATCAAAGAAAATATTTCTTCTCCCAAACTAAACAATACATTTGGGTGGAGCAAGATTTATTCAAAATAGGAGTAGATCATATTATCCGGCGATGTGTGCCAGACAATGAGCATTATGACATTCTAAATCACTGTCGCTCGTATGCATGTGGAGGTCACTTTAGTGCTAAAAAGACAGACCATCGAATTTTACAAAGTGGATTCTTTTGGCCGACTATCTTTAAGGAGTCGTATGAGTTTGTTAAGTCATGCTTACGATGCCAGCAAATATGAGGAATTTCAAAACGAGATCAAATGCCTATGACACCAATTCTTATAGTATAGATTTTCGATCTGTGGGGCATAGACTTCATGGGACCCTTCCCTAAGTCGTACGGTTTTGAATATATCCTAGTGGCAGTCGATTACGTCTCTAAGTGGGTAGAAGCCGAAGCCACAAGAACTAATGACCATAAAGTAGTATGCCAATTTGTTAGAAGAAATATATTTTCTCGTCACGGAATTCCTAGAGCTATAATCAGTGATGGGGGTTCTCAATTCAAGAATATGTACTTTAGGAAACTACTTAAGCATTACGGAGTAACCCATAAGATAGCAACCCCATATCACCCACAAACTAGTGGACAGGTAGAAGTGTCTAATAGGGAAGTTAAGCGCATATTAGAGAAACAGTACAACCTGATCGGAAAGACTGGTCAACACGACTAGATGATGCACTTTGGGCGTATCGCACTGCTTTCAAAACCCCTATTGGCATTTCCCCTATAAGTTAGTATATGGGAAACTATGTCATCTTCCGGTTGAGCTAGAACATCTAGCCTTATGGGCAATCAAAAAATACAAATCTTAATTTCACAGCCGCTGGTATAAATCGAAAACACCAATTAAACGAATTAGAAGAAATACGTAAGGAAGCTTATGAAAGTGCTAAAATATATAAAGAAAAGACAAAAGCTTTCCACGATCGACTAATTAAACGAAAGGTGTTTAATGAAGGTGACAAAGTTTGTTTATTCAACGCACGCCTGTGGCTCTTCCCAGGTAAATTAAAAAGTAAGTGGTTAGGCCCTTACACAGTTACTAACGTATATCATCATGGTGTAGTAGAAATAATAGATCAAAAAGGCGATGAACCGTTTAAAGTGAACGGACATCGATTAAAATTATATGTACAATGGGCCGATAATGAAATTATATCCTATGAGACAATGGTCTTGGAAGATATCACTTAAATATTAAGAGATCCAAAATGTCTGGCTGAAGACATTAAACTTAGTGCTTTCTAGAAGGCAATCCAGTGAACTTTGTGGGTGTGTTCCACAGAAACCCTCACGAGACTATAACTCGTCCACTCGGGCTACTGAGGGGTTTAAAGGCTTGTTGCACGTGCTATGTGCAATCGTTTTCACCACGAAAGTGTGTTTTTATTTTTAGATATTCGAGTTGATTTTAATATGTCTTAATTAAATCACTCCCGTAAAACACTTAGCTACACAATGTTTCATCCTACAATATAATGCTACACGTAGTATCCGATTAAGTTGCGGAAAAACTATCCATCAGCGGGTAAAAATCCAAAGACGAAGATTGACGAAAACACGGCAAAAATTGAGAAAGAAATCGGAGTTTCGTACTTAAATTGGTTAGCCTTGGGGGGGACCAAACACTACAAACAACACACACAAATATCATCTGGCAGCAGGGCAGCGCACTGGCCAGCGCAGGCCTGCGCCCCGCGCTTCCCCAATGAACATCAACGGTTTTTAACCCCTTTTCACTCCATTTTTCCCATTTTCTCTCCAAAACCTCCGAATTTTTGGCTCGTTTTTGCTTTCAAATCTTCAACAATCAGGAACTATTGTCAAGTTTCGTCTTCTCTTTGCTCATCTCACCAATGTAAGTTACTCTCTTCTCCATTATTCATCTTTTCAAACCAAGAAGTTCTATAGTATGCATCTATTTATCATGAAATTGTTTCTGCCCTAATTCCAAAACTGATAAAGGAGAGCATGTTTGGATGCTTTCTATGTCATTATTTGAGAAGAAATTCCTAGAATATTAGCATTTCATGTTTTTATCTTTGATTTCTAAATCTGGATTTTGAGGAATTTCTCCCTGTGATGTGTTCATAAGATTCATAATAGTGCTTTTGTCAAGTCTAGATGCACCACTTTCATGCTAAAATTCTTATAAGCATGTCATTACACCACAATTCCATGATTCGTGATTCCAATCGCTATGTTTGTCGCACATAGTCATGAAGTTCATGACATGTACATGATTCTTGCCATGCTACGTAATTCTCATTTTCATGCATGTGAGACAAATGCCAAGGAGAGTGCTCACTCCATTGTTTCTATTTGCGTACATTACTCTCCACGGAATTTTTCGAACCTTGACATTTCGGTTATGATTATCTCATCGGTTTCATCGGAATCCATCAAGATTTGCATAATTATGTGCCACCATGAGCATTTATTTGTTCTAAAATCCATTTTTGCTATATATATAAACAGCACAATAGTTTTTCAGGAAATTCTCGTCGTCGTGTGACTCGTACCCTACGCATGCGCGTTCATATGCCAATCCCAATTAATATAGAATATCCTTCGCCTCCACTGTCACCACCTGTTTCGGAACCACCTACCCACTTCTATATTGAGAAGACGCTAAAAGAAACAGACTTTAAGAATTTTGGGATCATAGAAAGTTTTGACAGGATAGGATGGTCGGGAGCCCTAGACGCCATATGTACACGAGTATGAGATTCGCGAATGGATGCGATCTCTTATTCGAAGGGAGGGTGATTTGGAACACGATTTCGAACTTAGGGGGCGCATTGATGGGAAAGAGGTGATAGTTACGAGGTCGGATCTCTGCGACTATTTTGATTTTGATACTGAAATTCCTTTAGCGAGATAATTCTGGACAGAACGTGATTTGTCAAGTGGTGTTTTACGTCATTCTGAGGGGTGGGCAAGGAAATTGACTGAAGTCTTAAACCTCACCATCGAGCAGGCAAGAGTATACTCCAAATATTACCGAGGTGACTTACGGCCATGGGCGAAAGTGCCATGGAAAATCATTGTCTTTAACATCTTACCTCGATCATCAAATACCACCGTTGTTCGTACAAGAGAGGTGATGCTCATTTATGCTCTTATCACTGGTAAGCATGTTATCTCCCTCGCATACATTATGATGCAAATTATATGGGAAGCTACCTTGTCCAAAACACCGATGGAAATTCTGTAGGGCCGCATGTTAAGCGAATTGTTCATCAGTTTTGGAATCATTTCTGAGGGATCAAGCCCACGCTTGTTAGGTCCGAATGATGTGTGGTTCACGAGACACACCATGGCCGGGTTGACGTTTGAACAAGTTTCGGATACATTTTTGATTCATGACCCAGCTCATGGTACAGTTTCCATCATTCCGGCGGCGCGATCATTTTATGTGTATGAGAAGGATCTTTGGAAAGGAAAGGCAAGGCTCGTGGAGGATCGTAATGACGAAGGAGGACCTTCAAACTCGCAACCTTCGGATAATGTGGTTTTGGAGACACGTTTAAAGGCAATCAAAGATGCTGTGGAGGGACTTCTAGCAGCAAAAAAAGCGGTACTATTGGAGGTAAACAAACTCAAGCAGGACTTCAATGTTCATGGAATTTCGGTGGGAGCTCACTCCCGCTGGCTCTCTAGCCTCCACTCTCGGGTGGATGAGCTCGAGCGGGCTGTCGGCCGCCGAAGATCTCACAATACCTCCGCTCGTACCTCGCATATGACCTCCCAAGACGAGTATTAGGTGTTGTCCCCTATGGTTCAAGCTAACAAACAATTTCATGCTACCAAAACATTTACTTTCATTTGTGTAATTGGGCTTGGGTCGTAAACGATTGGGATTCCGGTGTTAATGTAGGCACCGGTGGTTGTAGAACACTTAAACACTTTCATGCCTTACTTTAAAACTCGTTGAACTTTAATTCCGATACATTTTTTCACCACATATTGCTCGGTTAATCGCCCTATTTTAAGCTTTATTAGTGTCGAGGACGACACATTTTCTTTAAGTTGGGGAAGGGGGAAACACAAATATGTGTTAATACTTCAAAAAAATGCTTGCAATTTATAAGTTTTTATTGAAAAAATGTAAATTATCGAACCAAGCATGCACCCAATCAACTGAAAAAACGAAAAAAATTTGAGCCGAACAGGCCCCCCAAGCGCAGCCGCCGGCGCAGGCCTGCGCCTGCTGGTTTTCTCTCCATTTTAAATAGAAATTTTTTTTTTATAAACCCTACCAAGAGCATCCTTTGCGCCTCCCTTGCGGTTCAATCATATTTTCAAGAGATTTCCACACAAAAACCCCATATTTGCCTACTAAAATCCTTAGATATTAAGCTAGTACCTCCCATTAAGCAAGATTTGGCAAAAACACTTGAGTTTCCAACTCAAGTTGGGGAAGAAGGAATCAAGCTAGCATCTCATTCACTCCCAAGTTATATTAAAGCTCTCTTCCATTCTCATCAAAAATAAGGTATGAACTTTTAGCCATCTCTATGAAAAACTAAGCTTTAATGGAGTTTTGAGATTAATTTTGACTTTTAGGGTGACTTTTTTGCATGGCCAATTAAACAAGATATACTTAGTGATTTTATGTTGCAAAGTAGAATATAAAGTGAAATCATGGTTAAAAATAGAGAAGAAGTCATGCTAGTCAAGTCCCAAAAAGTTCGTTGTCATTTTGTGCAAATTGCTTAATTAATTAATATGACGATGTGTTTAGCCTACATTGCATAAGTTATACATATATATATGTTACATATAATATGATCATTGCATAAGATACAATTTATGATTCCTTTTTGAAAAACTAGAACAATTTGAGAATGTTATAATTATATATATACTTAAGTCATCGTAATTGCAGATGTCTCGACGACGAGACAGCGTGTCGGAGAAGGTGCCAGCTCCTCTACCCGACCGAGGGTAGAATGGAACCCAGACTTTTATTTGTCACAGCACCCGGCCAACATCCGACAACAATTATTTATGACGAAGAAATTCTCAGAAAAAGTACTAGTGGAGAAAAGAGTGAAAAAGGATAAGTTTGAGAATTATGGGGTAGTAAGGTGCTTCGACCGATTAGGATGGGAAGTTGTTATAGACTTGGGCGGAGAGCATATTTACCATGAAGAGGTTGTGGAGTGGACGTCCACATTAAGAAGAGAGGAAGGTCGATTCAGGGGTGATTTTATGTTGATAGGGCGCGTGAATGGACACGAGTTCCCAATGACTGCACGAGCTCTGAGAGGCATTTTTGGAGTAGATATTGGAGTCGGAACAGATGAGGCACGGGTTTTTAATTATGAATACAAGACGGATTCACAGTTAGCATTTACGGACAGGACATGGGAAGGAGAATAGACTACACAGCTGGCGGAGATTTTAAGAATCGACTATAATGTCGCAGCAAGGTATACGGCATATTCAAGGCGCGATCTCAGCCCAATGGCGAAGGTGTTGCATAAAGTCGTTACTAACAATGTGCTTTCGAGAGACAGCAACCTGACGAAGATCCGGCACAAGGAGGTGACCATTCTGTATGCATTGATGACAGGAGAGCCGAGTCTCTCTTTTGCTTGGATTGTAATGAACGACCCTTGGTCGATGTATGACACAAGGGAGAGGAAGATAATTCCTCACGGATGGGTTACATCAGAGTTTTTAAGGGCTCAAGCAGCTATTTCTCCCATCTCTGTTCCAAGAGCAGTTTCCGGTGCCGTCATCACAACGGCCATGATACAAAGCATCACCCTACGTCAAACGGATCAAGGGTTTGAGATTTTCGACTCAGACACGGGATAGACGCACAGAGATCCGTACGGTATAGAAGAAGCAGAGGCCTATCACCAGCACCGGGAAGAACGGTTACATGCAGCAGGGGGAGCCAACGATATGTCCCAAGTGATCGCACGGTTAGACGCAATGAACCTGCGTTTGGGCAGCTTCCAAGAAGATGTAGTTGGGCGGATGGACGAGTTCCAACACGAGTTGGAAACCCAAACAAACCGCATTGATGAGATTAACACAGGAGTGTGAGCGACGGCATTTCAGAATGCCTTTTACAACCAGCAGCACTGGGCATACACGGATGCAGTGAGAGACCATATAAATTACAACGCCGGATTGCCACACCAACAATACGAGAACTATTAGTGGCAGAACTTTGAGAGGCTGAACATTGAGAAGCGAACACCTCAATACTTCCCAGCTTATGGTCGGATCCCAACCACGACACGAGGGGACAGTGTGGTTCATCCTGCGAACACATACCCGCCGGCACCACTTATGCAAGAAGACCATAAACCTTTCGGGGAATTCTTTGTCGGCATCTTTGGACCACCACCACCACCGCAGTAGTCAGGTTTTCCCGTTCCCTTTCTTTAGTAGTTAGAGTCATTGTTTTCGCATGCATTTCTATTATTAAATAAATGTGTTTCTTTCAAGTAAGGTTGTGTGAGAAGTAAGCCGTTAAAATAATTCGATCGATTTGCCCTTATAAATCCTTATTGTTGAGCTTGCGACTTAAATATGATGATGTTAGTTAGGTCAGTTTCAAGTAAAAATATGCAACTAAATTAGTTTAGACATAACACAAAGAGTCATAAACATGTAAAAATCAAAGAAGTGAACCGAATTTGAAGTAGGATATATTATGTTGTAGCGAGTGATAAATGACAAAAGTTTCAATAGCCGTTATTAATCCATGCAATAAGGGGGAGGAATTGAATACGAATATAAGCCTCAATTCAAGTGTGGCCTAGCTGATTCAGGAAATTAAGTCTGAAGGGTACCATCATGCCTAGTCCCCTAAGGCCAACTGGTCTCGGAGTGGTAGACCCAAATCCTGTTACACGAATCATCTAGAAAGCCATGTGAACTTGAAATGAAAAACATAGATATTGCATGAAAAAGACTAAAATGAAAAGAAAAGAAAACTCAGTAGTTATGATCATGCATCAAGGAAAAAGATGGTCCAGTGACCCACGTGAATTCAGTTCTGTAACTTTGAGCTAAAAGGATGATAGCGGTGAGGAATTTTTGAAACAACTATCCTAGAAGCATCACATTATATCTGAAAATAATCCAGTTCGTGTCTTTGAATTTACTTGTGTTTATGAAGGCTAGTGTTTCTTTAAATAAGTTGATTATATCTTTCACGCTTGATAAACCCGATGTTTAAAAGTCTGATTTTCGTTGCTTGCTCGGGACGATCAAGGGTTAAGTTGCGGAAGTTTGATCGGGTTATAAATTATCATGTTTATTAAGCATAAAAGAGTTGTTTTAAGTAAGAAAATGTCGTAGAATGTGCTATTATTGAATATATTTTGTGCTTGTGCAGGTAAATAAAATCCAGTCTAAATTGGCGGAAAAAGAAAAGAAATCAGAACAAATTTTCAGAGCCAGGCGCAGAGAGGGGCGCAGCCCTGCGCCCTGTCCAAGTGCTCAACAAAAATAATTAATTTGCCAAAACTCGGATTTTACAGTCAGGCGCGGGGGGGGGGGGGGGAGGCCTGCACCCACGGCTGCGCCGAACCCATTAAATTAATTTTCTAGCCGTTTTTTGGGTTTTCAGGACTTTTCTATAATACAAAAAGGCAGAGCAGAAAAAGTATCGTTTTTTGGTAGAGAAAAGCTTAGAAAGAGACCCCGTTTGAGCGAATACGAGTACGAAGAGCACACGAGTCAAGCTACGACATTTGCTATGAAGATGGATACACAACTCTGGAGTATTACACGAAAGATGTCCGGCTAATCTCACAATAATCATTCCCGGAGGAAGCACAACGCTAAGTGTTTAATTTATACAAACGATTTCTTATGTTTGCATGGTTTTATTATTTATGTTTTGATTGTAAACGAATGATTGTTATTTGTTTAGTTGCGTTTCGCAAGATAGTTCGTTGATATTATTCGTGCCGAGTTATTTATTTAATTAAGACGAGTAATCAACGTGTCACGCGCTATGCCCAAGATCACGTAACGATTCTAATAATAATTATAAAAAGGTTATGCCTATGTAATCTTCACATTGTTTTATAAATTAAATACGAAGGTAAGTGTGGAATCCGGGAATGGTTATCTTCGTTATTATATTTAATCAAACAAATTTGTTAAGTTTTCTTTTTACAAATCACGCAAGTAGTTAATTTTATAAATCAATTAATCATCTTTTCCAAATTAATCAATCTTTCCAAACTATTTAAATCACAACGATAGTCGCTCGAATACGTGCATTTAACCTCTCGCTCTCTGTGGATACGATCCCTACTTACCCTAGCTTCTAAGGTATTTAGTGGTTATTTTTGACGGGGTAACGACACTCGCATCATCTTCCTCATCCGAGGATGAGTCAGATCTTCCCAATCACAGGTTTCAGCCATCAGTCCCTTCTATTTGTTAGAAGCCACAGAGTCTTCAAACTTTTTCAGCTTAGCCATGGGTATAAGATACTTAACCCTATAACCATCTTCTCTGTTTGTCTTGTGAAGTTTGGATGATGAGCCAATAGCTTTGGACACACAGTCTGCAGCTTTATGACCAGTCTTGCCACATTTAAAGCACTCAGCCTTAGATTTATCAAATGCTTTCTTTTTATAGCGCTTGATTTTCTCTGTGACATTTTATTTCCAAACGTTTTCTTGTTAAACTTTCTGACAAGCATGACATCATATGCTCATCATCAAGTTCACCAAGATCTTCACATTCCTCTTCTTCCTCTGAGGTCACCTCCAAGTCATCATCTACTTAAGAATCAGCTTGTGTGAACACATCACACACCTAATTTACAGGTTGCCTCACATTAGCCTCTAAGGCAGAACCTCTCTAAGACATTTCCAAGGTATTCCTCTTCTGCAGTCTTGATTGTTCATCATTTATCAAGGACCCATAGAGATTTACTAGATCCATGCTTCCGATAGTACCTGAGTTTCTGAGAATAGTTGAAAAATAGTTCCATTCCTTAGGCAATATGTCTAAGAATCTGTTACCAGTGTTAAAATGTCCTTAGTGATCCCAACAGCTTTGAGATCATTTATTAGAGCAGTAAACCTGGTGTAGGTTTCAGTGAGACTCTCATTAGTCTTAGCAAAGAACAGCTCATATTGTCTAACAAGGTTGTTAATCCTGTTATCCAATGTGATAGTGGGACCATCATAGACAGTACGTAGAGTATCCCACATTTATTTGGCAGTCTTCATCTTCTCAACCTGTTTGAACACATCATCAGGAAGAGAGATGACAATGTTGTTCCTAGCTTCTACATCAAGGGAGTAATGATAGTAACAAAAGTAGGTACATAAGGACCTTCCATCACCATTTCTGGAAGTTGGACATTTAGATTTTCAAGGTACAACATCATTCTACATTTCTAGCCTGAGAAGTTTTGACGGTTGAACTTAGGAGGTTTGGCCATAGAGCTATTGTAATAGTAGGAAGAGGAGTTTGAGGCACAGTTGTCCATTGTGGGAAATG
The DNA here is from genome assembly GCA_020465985.1 of Centrapalus pauciflorus. NCBI lineage: Eukaryota > Viridiplantae > Streptophyta > Magnoliopsida > Asterales > Asteraceae > Centrapalus > Centrapalus pauciflorus. Next base: position 55,232 of record JAANYP010000510.1, read on the forward strand.
GAAAGTTGTGAGAGATCCAGAGATGACACACACTCTAAACTTCGCTGATACCAGTTGTAGGTCCCATAAGGTTTCACAAGAATGTTTACAAAGGATGTAGAGGGGGGTGAATATAGCTAATTCTTCATCACACACTTTTTCTCAATGTTTGTATGTATGCATTAACAGTTGTTAAATTACAAAGGATTGCGGAATGATCCAAACTAAGATAACAGAATTGAAACAACAGTCTTTAAACTAATCTAAGTCTAACTCAGACTAGTTATGATGAATTTACTAACTAAGGTTCACTCACTGTTTAAACAAGACACAAACTGAACAGCTTTGAGGATGAACAACTTAGACACACTCAGCAATATCATTTTAAGTTGAAACAACACTTACATGCATGAAAAACACACTTTGCTTTGCAATACACGTTCTCTGTTTGTGGATGTCTCACTATTAATTCTCTAATTCCTTGGAAGCTTCTTTTATACTCACACACACAGAATCTCAGTGAAGCTTCTTTATTGGTTGTAGAGAAAGTGGGAATGTCTTGCAAAAAGACAATATTACAATTCTGAATAAGTGTGACAATTTAGGCTTTGTCCACTTGTTGCAGAATCTTTGTCTTTTCCTTTTTGTCTCTGTCGTCCACAACATTACCTTACAGAAGAATGACAACTTTAGACATACCTTTACTCTTTATTGTAACGCTATTTTGATATAAGAAATGGTTTGTCACCCATTTTTGATATCCTCTTTGTCTTCATGCTTCAGAACAGCTTTGGAAGAACCAGTTGTTTCTAATTTTCCACTTTGTCTTGAGTTGTAGACTGATCAATATGTTCAAGACATTGCATGAGGACATGGAAACAAATTCCATAATGTGTAAAACCTGTTCACAAAGAACAGAGCACCAACTTAAGTCAAAACTGTTCAACAGACATGAACAACTTAGATAGTTTCTGTCAAACCTGTCCAATAGTTATGGACAGCTTTGACAATCTACCAAGGTACAACTAATGTAACAGTGTAAACAGACTTAGGCTGATTTTGCAAATCACTTATCAGATTTCAATAAGGCATTAAGAAGCCTTAAATTCTCCCTTTAAGTGTATCAAACACGTTTGATTAGAAATCTCCCCATATGATATAGAACAAGTTTGATTGAGGCCTTTTGTGCCTAACATATTGTTCTCTCTGTCTCCCTATTATCATAATGATTTGATACACACCCATCTCCTTTCATTAATACACCTCTCATTTCAATTTTCCTCTACTCGACTCGATCAATCACCCCACTGTGTTTGATCCTTCTCACCTCGATGTATATGACCCTCACTTCTCATCTAATGGACTGATTACTCCATGGGTAGGTCATCCAGTTTTGGGTAGACGATAGGATTGATATATGTATATATGCCTATACCGTTAAATAGTGCATCAGATACAAATAATTCATCAAACTTGATGAACTTTGAGTTGAGAAATAGTAGTTATGCTCAGATGAACTGCCTAAATGATATGAAAGTGAACTCAGTGAAATGAATCCGAAAGGTATGAAGTTAACGAATCAGAAAGAGATAATTCAGAATGAATGATTCTGATTTGAATGAGATTTGGGATTCAGATTGAGATGAGATTGTGGGATATGGACAGAATTATCTGAATGAATAAGATTGAAACACAATTTAGATATCAATGAACTCAGTAGTGAAATAAGAATCAAAGAAACGAAAAAATCTTAGAGAATTGAGATATTGAGATCTGATTAGCCAGAAGGAATCGAAATGAATGAAGGTATTTTACTTTGCATAAATAATAGGTAAGACTAATCCTTTCAGAATGAAACCAAGAGAAGTTTCTATTGTAACACCCACTATTTTGAGGTAATTAATTAGTTTCGAGTCATATAATATAATTATTTAAATCAAGAAAGGATGGATAAATTATGAAGTTTGGTGGTTGACTTTTAATTATTTAATTTCATAAATTTAAAGAGATAATGATAAATACATGTTTATAGGTAATATATATGAAAAAAGAAAGAGTATAATAGAATAAAGCATCACAAGTTCACCACCTCCACCATTCTTTTCTTTCATTTCATCATATTTCAAGAACACACACATACATTCTTGAATCTGATTTTTTTAAGTTGGAATTCAAGGGTTGATCAACATTCTCATCATCATCATGATTATCAAATCAACACCATTGTGAAGCTTGAGGTAAACTACAAATTTAACCTAAACTTAAATTTTCGTATTTTGTTTTGATTGATGTTAGAATTCATAAAATGAGTATAAACATTGTTTACTAATCTAACAATGAATAATCCATGACATCTAATATCATTATCTTCATTATAATCTTGATTTAAAGGCTTCAAAAGAACATCAATGGAGGTTAATAATGTGTTTAGTGTATCAATCTGATAATCTATATAAAATCGATACAATAGTTGTTAGAAATCATAATTGAATGAGTTTAGATTATAAATTGTAGATTTGGAGCATTATTGGTGAGTTCCAATAATTTTGAAATTTCTTAAACTTTGATTAAATCTGAGAATTACAGAGGAAACTCATGGATTAGGAGAGTGTGTGTGAGTGGTGTGAGTTTCAGACGGAGGTGAGCACCGCAGACGGCGGCGGCGGTGGCGATGGCGCACCATCCGGCGGCGACTTGCCTTCCCCTGTTCTGCCATCGATGCCTCTATGTCTGTCTTTTGGTTTCCAGCTCCACCGAAAGGGGAGATGAGAGTAAGAGTTGTGTGGGTTGTGTTGTGTGGTGTCTGGTCGGCGCCGGACACGCCTTGGCCGGCGCTGGCCGACGACTTCTTCCTGTGGCCGGCGCCTCGCTTCTTTCTGTCCTCCTTTCCTTCTTTTTCTTTTTCTCTGTTCACAGGTGAGAGATGGGTAGGGAGTCAAGGGATCATCTTTTTTTGTTAAACCCGGTTGGGTTATAGTGAATATAGGTTAGGGTTGTTTTTAATTGGGCTCCATAATTTTGGTCTAAATTAATTGATTGGGTTGGATCTTTATTTTTGTAAATTTTATTGGACTTAAGTTAAAGGTGGGCATTGGGCTTAATTAAATTTAAGTAATCAAGTTGGGCTGAACATTTAACTAACATATGGACTAAGTATTCAAGAAATTAAGTGATCCAATAATTTATTTGGGCTAGTTATTTAATCTTTTGGGTCATTTAATTGGTTAGATGTAACTTACTTAAATTTAAATGGGTTAACATGTGAGTCAAGTTAGAATTCATTTAGTATTATATAAGTTATCTATAAAAAGTCACATATGCTTAATTATAAGTAAATATCTTTTATTGTATAAATTGTAATAAGTAAAGATTTTAATAAATCAAAGACTTGACAATTAAATAGAATGATTATTATATTGTCAATAAATTGAATATTGTCGAAACTTATATATGTCGGTTGTTAACATAACAAACTAATAAATCGAAGTACATCGATTTAGTCACTGAATTGTAATTAATAAATAGAATTGGATATTAGACATTCTAAATTATAGAGTTAAGGATATTGATAAATAGGCAACATACTTTTATATCAGGACTCTAGTGGTTCAGTTGAGACTTGTGGCTCTCAGTTGTGCCTTCATGGATATCGAGTTGTTGTTTGGCGAGTACGGATTGCAAGCACTGTGAGTAATTGACTTAATTTCGCAAATGATGATACATGATATGTTTGCACTGGATATCTTATTCATTTCTATTGCTATGACTATTGTTTATCTATCATGCTTAGCCTTGAATGTTGTTATTTATTCAGTTGCTTTGAGTCGATATCCGATAACCTTTTCCCCAGTATGCATAGTGTGTATTCTGTGGATTAAGTGAGGTTGTTGTGTGCTTCTGAGTTTCATGTTGGGCGAGCCGCATGTTTTTTACACGTGCTAACCGAGCGAGTCGTATGCCGTGTACTTGTTAACGAGCGAGCCGGTAACAACACCCTATTCGTGTATGCTAAACCGAGCGAGTCGTAATGCTACACATGTTGAATTTGAGCCGATATTTGGGTTGATCATAATATTTATGCTTGTCTGTGCTTTTAAATCTGTTACTCGTTAGGCGACGGCTTACCCCCGTTGTGGGGATAACTTTTCAGGACCTAGAGTTTGACTGCTTGTGATATCAAAAACGACCTCCGCACTTTGATTTACAATTTGTACTTGGGATGGGTAGATCCCTAGACTTTAGATTTGGTTGTAATAACTAGATATTTTATTTTAGCGCACTCTGAATGTGGTGGTTTTAGCTTATTTATGTATTGAAAATGAAGTTTGATGTTAGAAATCTTTATTTTATTACTTCGAGGTTTATGTTGTAGATTTTAGTAAAAACGTCACGTTATTAGAACGGGGCGTTTCATTTAACTCCCCCTTAAATGATGACTAGATAAAGTCCAAAACCTTTTTCATCATTAAGGGTAAACGTAAACAAAAATACCTTACTAGAAACACTCCCCCTACAAGTATGCACCAAAAATGTTTCCTTTCAAACATTTTGCAAGCTAGAAGAGTGAAAAGGCAAGAACAATTTCTTTGATTATGCATAGACCAAACTACCCCGGTAAATAAGAACAAATATCAGTCAACAGAAGGTAGAAGCAAAAGAAAAGTAAGAAATCTATGCTCCATGTTGTTGTTTCGTCCACGATGTTGAACAGAAATTCAAATATGCACGCTAGGGTGTATTAGATGTTATTAATTTTAATCAAGTCTGGGGGTTTAATTGTATTTATTCAATAGTTCATAGCTTATTTATGTACGGGTCTTAATAGTTTAACCCATGGGCTTAGGCGTCATTAGGTTATTATATAAAGGGTTACTAGGTTTTAGTGTGTATTATTGCAGGTGTTTTGGAGTGGGTAGCCGTTTGCATAGAGCATAAAAACATTTATTCTACGTGTTCTTCATTCAAGGTTTATATATTCGGCTAGATACATTCATTCATTTTGATTCACTTATTCTGTTTCATTCGGACTGATCAGATCTCAATATCGCAATTCTCTGAGAATCTCTCCACACCCTATGTACTCATTCACTACTGAATTCGTGCATATATGAATTGTGTTTCAGATAATTCTCTCCATATCCCACTATCTCATCTCAATATGAATCTGAATCTCATTCAAATCAGAATCATTCATTCATTCTGAATTATCTTATTCTGATTGTTTCGGATTAATTCACTCATCTCCACACTCATTTGATTCATTTCATTAAGTTCACTCTTATATCGCTAAAACAGTTCTTACGACCATACTATCTTATCTGTTAATAACTGCAATTCAAAGAACTCAAAGTTCACCACGTTTGATGAAATCTGCCGACTCAAATGCACCACATGAACGTAAAGGCATATATCACACTCCTGTGGTCTACCCAGAATTGGACCTACCCACAGAGTAATCCTTCCAATAGATGAGAGGTAAGGGTATTTATATCTCGTTGACAATGATCAAACACAATGGGTGTTGATCAGGTCGAGTAGAGGTAAAATGGAAATCAGAGGGGTATATATTAAAGAAGATGGCGGAGCATCAAATCATGTTTAATAAATAAGTGAGTCGGAGGGAGCTTTAATTGAAAAAATGAAATTGAGAGCTTAAGGGGAGAGAAATGATTAAAAGAAAAAAAATCTTATCCACACCTACAACTAGCTGGGTTACATACATATGCTTTCAAATCTTATTCATTGAGATTGTTATTGAAGAAGACGTTATGAACCCAGTGACGCAAGCACGGAACCCCACTAGCTACTCAGTTGCTTCTTAAAAGGCTACTATTTCATTTCTCACAGAGATAAACCTCATATGCTATCTATTTCTCATTTGGAGATAATTGATATTGAAACACTAAGACATCCGCTCTGGTCTCTGAAATTCATTTAATTGCACAATGTGTCTAGAGCCTATCTTTTATACACTACTTAGCACCCTTATTGAGTCATGTCTATGTGACAATTAATGCTTGTCTAATGTGACAAAGTCGGTACCGCTATAGTGGTGCTTAATATATATAAGTATTTTACGATGATTAGTTGGAATCCTACCAGTGTTAACATCAAGCCAGTGCTGAATGTAGGTCGCATGGTTCATAAGTATTGTGTTAACAGGAAACCTAACTAGTCCTGATTATTATTTTTCCCTATAATTCTTATTTTCAATATCATAGGTTGCAAAGCCTAATGACTATTTGTGATGATGACGAGCAGATATTCACATTTTGAGGGGGGGGGGGGGGGGGGGGGGGGTAAGCATCTTGCCAAGAGGGGGAGAATAAGTTTATATGTTAAGGGGAAGAATACTAAAGGCTCAAAGAAAGCAAGCACTGAAGAATTCAGTGGGAGAAAGGAAAGAGAAAGAGAAAGATAGTTTCAATCCGAATGAAAGTTAATCTGAAGAAAGTCTGTGTTTGGTTGAATTATCAAAGGGGAGAGAACAAAGCTAAAGTTGAAGATATCAGAGGCATGTGTTAAAGTTTAAAGTTCCAAAGCTTCAAGTGATTTCAAGACTAAAACTGAAAGAAGAAATCATTCTACGATCTATCTGAGGCATGTGTTAAAGTTAAAGTCTTCTGATTCTCAATGTGATGAATTTCATTGCCAAGATCGATTGAAGATACTTATCAAAGCTGAAGATGACTTCCACATCAGTTGAAGGTTTTCACTATTGAGAAATCTTTGAAAGCTGTTATGGAAAGAGAAAATCATTAAAATGGGAGATTACTCATCAGAAGATGAAGATTATTTTGATGAGACCAGACTTGATCACAAAGGAAGAGATTGTTAGACTTTATTAATTGTAATCAATTCTGGAGGTTTATTTGTATTTATTTAATAGTTCATAGGTTATTGATGTACGGACTTTAATAGTTTAACCCACGGGCTAAGGCCTCATTAGGTTATTATAAAAAAGGGTTAATTAGGTTTTAGTGGGTATAACTAAAGGTGTTAGAAGTGTGTGTAGTCGTTCGTGCTCAGAGAGAAAATAACATTTGTTCTTCGTGTTCTTCGTTGAAGGTTTATATATTCGGCTATTGGTATTATTTCTCGCTCGTAATCACTATTATATATTGCTTGATTTTTTATTTGCTTGATTATTCGAGACCTACAATTGGTATCAGAGCCTCCAGGTTGGTTTGATTAATTTTTTTCTGAACTATTGATTCTTGTGCTGCTGTTATTGTCCGATTAAAAAAAATAAGTTTTACGATTCGCTATCGAATTAAAATTCAATAGTGGTTTGTGGTTGTGTGTTTAATAAATTGTTTATAATTGAGCGTATAACACAATACACGCACATAAACATATTTATAAACCTGCAATTCAAGTTTTTGTCAATATGTCATAATTGATGCACTATCAAAATAGAATTGAAGTCAAAATTAATTGGAGAGTCAAGATGAATGGGATTAATGCTCAGATTTGTGTGTGGTTGAATTTGATATCAAATCGTATGGTTGAAATTGATTTTCGCATCCTACATATTTTTTGGCCAATTTGTTTATTTGTTCGTGACACACCTTGTCAAATCTCTTTCGTAAAATGATACAAATAAATAAGGGTTAATTTCATGTATATCCTTATTAAAACACAAAATATCATATTTATCCAACTAAACTTAGAATTATCATATATGTCCTTTTTAACCTACCAAAATATCATATTTACCCAAATAACAATTTTTATTAACTTTTAAGCATTTTAAATGATATTTAATAATCAAAAATAGTTAAATGACTATTATACCCCTTTTTAAGTCTAATATACAAATATCATATATGTCCTTTCTAGTATATAAAAATATCATATTTACCCAACTAACCATTTTAGCTAATTTTAAATCATTTTAGCTTATACACTTCATAAAACTTTACTCATGCCAAAACGTAAATGAATTTCTAAAATTATATGTCATTTCGTAAGCATTTGGCGGAGCATTTTATATAATGTTTAATATTCAAAATGGCTTCTTTATATATCATTTCATAACCAAATAGCTTCTTTAATGAATAACAAAACACAAAGTTTTTGTACTCGTTGATGAGAAAATCATACAAAACAATAAGAAAACTTAATCAATCGACATCATTTTTTAAAAAAACAATAATTTAACAAACAGAAATATATAGAAAACTCTCTCGCCAAATGATTTTCTTAAACTTCTTTCACATAGATCGTGGTACTTCAGAGCTATCACCAGATCGATTATGCTTTCCACGTCTCCAGAAACAAACAAACATAACATTGTATAAGTATTTATATCTTATCTTAAATAAAATAAAATCAAAAATCAAAAATTGAGTCACCTTTTAGACGTTGATGTTTCATTTGGATCAAAATCCTGAGATGCTGGATTCTTACAAGTCTTCTCACGATGTCCATACTGACCACATCGCGCACACTTGTGTCTTCTTTTAGTTTCATCTGACGAATTTGATTCTATTTTTTTGGGTCGTCCAGTCGGACGTTCGAAACGACGGTGATACGACGGTGATAGAGAAGCGAGCGGCAATGATACGACGGAGGTACGGAAGTGAGCGGCGGTGATACGGCAGGAGGAAGGAGGACGTCTAGAAAACGGCAACGGTGATAGAAAAGCGAGCGGCGGTGATAGAGCAGGAGGAAGGAGGAGGCCTGGAGAACGACAACGGTGATACGGCGGTGATAGAGAAGCGACCGGTGACGATACGGCGGAGGTATGGAAGCGAGCGGCGGTGATAGAGCAGGATGAAGGAGGACATCTGGAGAACGGCAACGCTTAGACGACGGTGATAAAGAAGCTAGTAGCGATGATACGGCGGAGATATGGAAGCTAGCGGCAAAGATACGGCAGGAGAGCGACGATTTGCTTAAAAGAAGTTCAGGCACCGCACGTTCTTTTTAGTCTGTTAATCTCCAAATCTCCATTCCATATCTATTCTTTTTTTCGTTTTTTTTAAACTTTGAGGGTAATTATGTCCATTCAAATAAAATCAAAATTATAAATATTTATAAATCATTTAAAATGCTTAAAAATTAATAAAAATTGTTATTTGGGTAAATATGATATTTTGATAGGTTAGAAAGGACATATATGATATTTTTAAGTTTAGTTGGATAAATATGATATTTTGTGTTTTAATAAGGGGATACATGAAATTAACCCAATAAATAAAGTCTCGAACTTTTTTCTTTATTTCTGCGCAGGGAATTTTTTTAAATATTGGTCAACAAAATTGAGAAAACCTTTATTTGGTCAACATATCCATGTCTAAGTGTTGCATGAGAAAGTTGAGAATATTGATTGAACTTGTTGCAGTGGTTCCAAACAAATATTAAGCACTCATACAAATTTCTGTAGGATAAAAGGCTGATTAATGCAAGAAAACAAAGAGAATGTTTGAACTTAATCAAAGTCAAAAATAGCATGTGCAGCCGCCGGTTTTTCTTTAGAATGTTCAGATTTCCAAAAGTGGGAAAAAGGTTACAAAAGTCAAGATCAAACATGTTTTTATACCTAGGATTACTTTGAGGGGTTTACACAACATACCACTCAACTTTCTCACTAAAAGGAAAATTACATAGAATAAAAGGACAATTACGTTGAAATATAATAAATACAAGTTATTACAAACAAAACCCACAAGATTGAAATAATAAAGCTAACATTCTCCCCATTTTCAATCTCTGTGGGGAGTTGGAGACTAAGCCTGTTGTAGCTCTTAAACTTAATCTCATATCAAACCTTCTGATTACATGACGCATGTGCAGATGATCGTTGATAAGTTCAATGGCATCTCGGATGATCAACCCTTCTTTTGGCCGCATTTTTAGTTCGCTGTATTCTTTTAACTCATCCTCTCTAGGTTGTTCATTCAACTTTTCTCGAATTAGGCGTAGCGTACCATCAGAGTAGTGGGTGATCTCAAATATCATGAATCTCTTTTCCTTTTTTTGCATTCAGATATACTACCCCATGCTCAGGATTCAAAACTACCTTGTAGATAGGCTGATGGTCGATCATTGGGAAGCTTTGGTCGGGTGGATTTAATCCAACTCTTACAAAATTGTTCTTGATGGCCATTTGGAAGTCCTTGATGCACATCACTATAGACTGTCTGTTTATGCACCAGACAAGTGCGCATAGAGCGTTTCCGATTGGCTTTGATATTTTCTTGACTCTGGCCAGCTTGTCGTGCATGATCTTTATATCATCAAAAGTCATAAAGTCTAGGTCTGGCTCGTTGACTTCTTGATGTGTTCCGTCTTCTCTGATGAAAGCGAATGACGGTGTGAAAATTCAAGCTCTTTTATATGGCGTTATGTTCAGGACCTTCTTGACTTTAGATTTAGACCATACCAGCTCTTTCTTTCTATATTCTCTCAACATCATCTAATTATACTTAGCTTGTTACCCTTGGAACAACCATGAAGTTCCATGACGAGCCTTCGGCTGTAACTTCCTGTGTTCATTATGAATACAACTCTGAGTCGGTCTTCAAGAAAGGGTTCGTAGAGGTCATCCAAATACATTTTAGAGAGATAGGATTTTAAGCCTCTGGTTTGGCCACGGTCTGTTTTAGCCTGGTAAACACGTAGCAGATGATAAACTTTCCTCTTGAGAACCAGTACACCTAACTGGCTTCTGATTCTTGATTTGAGGCTTCGGGCTCAAGTGCACTGTTTGGAAACAGTCTATACCGTTGTGGCTTGGACTTGTGTGGGAGTGGTTTCTTGGACTTGAGGGAGAAGACGGATTGGTAAACGGATAATTAGGGATAAGGGGTTAAGGGTCGGTTGGGAAGTTGTCGGAGCAGATGTTGTGGGAGTTAAACTTGTTTCAGGTTGTGTTTCTGGTTCTCGCTTAGTTTGCTCGTTTAAGAAGTCATAGGATGAGGAGGTGTCATCGGAGTTAAGTATAATCAACTCAGGTTCAGTTTCTGTCGTACGACCCTCATAAACTACCACGCCAAAGATTCATTAACCCCTTGACTTTCTGATTCCTGAAGTTCTTCGGCTGTACGATCTGACCCCCTTTTTTGTATCCGATCGATGTCCTTTACCCCTTCTGACATACCCTCAGGCTCTATCTTGGGGCGTTTCTCCCCCTCAGGATGAGGGCAACAGAGTTGTAGATTGATCAACGTTGTTTCTAGATGATCCATACTTTTCTTAATATCTGCCTCCACCCGTAAAATTAGCCACTGCAGATTGTCTGTCGACTCTGTGAAAAGTGCAGCGGTGGCGGCCATTTGACCTTGAAGGGCGTGGATGGTGGTACTAAATTGTACTGGTGAGGTTCCCAGTGGCAACACCTGGGTTGCAACACCCTTTCCATCTAAGATAGAGAGAAGGGAGGAGTGTTGTTCCTCAGTCGTTTCCTTATGGGATGCCATGTCAGCCCGGGTGACAACCCGGCATCACGAAGAATCGCCGTTAGCATCTTAGGAGATATCCCGGGATGGCCCGTCACAGGTGTGGTTGTTGTTGCCGCGAAAGGACTTCCATCCTTCATTTTCGCACCACCCGGTGGGGATGCCGATCGGGATGTTGGGTAGGACGTTTTGGAGACATCCTTGGTGCGAGGTGGTGTGTTATGGTGTGGAGGAGAATCTGTGGTCAATTGAACGTTGGTCATCGGGGGCAGCAGGTGACTCTTTTCAACATCTCCCCCCTTTGAGCGAGGGGGTGATGGTGATAAACACAGATCTTGGTGAATCGCAACATGAACACAAACTTCTCTTTTATTGAATGATTGAATTTGCTCTCAACGTGAAGATCAAAGATGAAAATATGAAAAAGTCTATAAACAAATTCCTTAAAATTTGTTTATATACTCCTAAACTAAGCTTTCTAGAATTGACAAATCTAGTCCCTATTCTTACAATTATAATTGTTTTCATCTCTATATATTTGTTCCTAACAATCTCCCCCTTATAGATGAAAGCAATTTTGCAATCAAAGTTCAAAGCAAGAACTTTACAAAGAAAATCTAAACAATGTAAATATCTTCAAGATTTAAAAACTTAATCTTCACAACTTTTCTCTTTTCTTGTCTTCGATCTCTGAATCTTCAAATAAACTTTCTTCTTCATTGTGTCTCTCTAATCTTCATATCACTTGTTCTATGATCTTCTCTTTTCTTATGAGCAAACTCTCCCTGTGAATCATGAAAAAAATTTGATTCTCTCCCTTGATCAATCAAAGACAACATATCATCTTTCATCTTGATTTTTTTGGCAGTTGTCACAATTGTCTTCTGCAGTTGTTGCCAACGTCTTCAAAATATTCAGCAGTTGTCTCTGAAATTCAACTTTTCTCCCCCTCATGATGATCATAAGTACTATGAACATCATGCAAAATCTTCAGAGACATAGATGCAGTGAAATTACAATTATAGACATGAATACAGATAGAATTACAACAACAGTTTCCATTCAGAAATTTTACAAAGTTTTCTCTCTCCCCCCAAAATGATATCCTATCTTTCAAATATGTTCTCTCCCCCTATTCTGAACAAATATATCACTCCCCCTTAAAGGATACTTTACCCTCACGGAAACCAAGAAAGTCAAAGATTTTCAACTTGACTCGAGAAAAATGAAACACATTCATTTATAATTAACAGAGTCCAAGTCAACATAATATTCTTGTTTGCATAATAGACATAATCTATGTGACCTACTTTCAGCGCTGGCGTGATGTTAACACTGGTAGGATTTCCAAATAGTCATCGTGAAATCCTTTATCATTAAAGAATCACCCTTATTTGTTGCGGATTAGTAACTTTGGACTAGCAGTTTATAGTCACGCAGATTGTTAGACTCGAAGTGTCTTAAAAGTGATTATAATCAGCTCTAGACATAATGTGCATCGATGTTGGAGACCAGAGCAAATGTCTTCCTTGTTCAATATCAGTAATATCCAAATGATATATTGATAAAAATGTGTTATATCTCCGTGATTATTGAAACAAAAATCTTTTGGGTGATAACTGAGTGGTTGGTGGAGTTAAGTGCATGCGTCACTGGATCCATGACGTCTTTCTCAATATCAAGTCACCTAGGGCTTGATAGATTATGTGGTTTACCCAGCAGACACAGTTTAGGTAGGGTTATCTTTTCTTCAAATAATTTCTCAACTCTCAACTCTCAGCATTGTTCAATTAAGCTCCCTCGGCTCACTGTTGAGAAATAAACACAATCAACTTTATAGCGAAAGCATGATCTAATGCACCACCGTCTCCTTTCAATATACCCCTCTCATATACATTTTACCTCTGCTCAACCCTGTCAGTATCTCGTGATAACTGAACACTTCTCAACTAATAGACCTAAAGAACCCTCACCCACACAAACCATAGGTGGTTTGCTCCTTGGGTACGTCTTCCGGTTTTGGTTTAGACCATAAAAGCGATGTTTATGCCTATCACACAATTTGGTGCATAATCGGAGTCAGCCGAAATAATGTTCAGCATTTTCGCTCATGGGATATTACACAAAGAATCTGGGGAATGATGAGTCAGGAGATATCAGAATGAAATGTAAAATCTAATATAAGATATGAAGTAAATCAGATTTTTATGAAAGAATTAGCTCATAGGAGATTATGGGAGAATTCAGTATGAATGAATTGCAAGAATTAAGAATGCATGGGAGAATAACGAAGAGTATCTCAGAAGCAATGATATTATGAAAATCAAAGAGATTAGAACAATTAACCTCAATGATATACTTAGAGAAAAAGAAATTAACATCCTTAAAAAAATTGTTCTTTTAAGCTCAAAAATTTTTTATGTGTGCACAAAATATTTATGTGATATTACACATAGTTTTTCATAAAATAAGCACACAAAGTTAGTTAACTCATAAAAAATAAATCAGGAGCAAAAAATTATAAAATAAAACTCCCTCTTTATCAATACAGCTTTAGAGTTGAATTCAGGGCAGGAATTTCAGAAAGATTCATCTTTCATAATCGGGTTCTAATCTGAAGTGATTAGAAGCCTTTGTTGTGGAAGCTCAGGTTTCAGTCTGAAATAACTGAAAGCCTTGTTTAAACTTTACACGGACGAAGTACGGGTTTTGCTCTGTTGTGAGTAGAAGCCATACGAGTGAAGACTGGGTTCTGCACTGATGTGTACGGTAATCATTTCCATTGAAGACCGAGTTCTAGTCTGAATTGAATAAAAACCAAAAATCTGCAATATTAAGATGTTTTTGGTATCCAAACAGATTTGGATCCAGGCTTGTTAGCGCTCTTGGGTACCCACCTCAAAACGGGTTCAGGTAACCATTTCATTACACGTTTAGGTACCCATTGCAGAACATATTTCTTATCTTCTTTCTCAAACTTAGGAAGCAAATTTCTTTTCGTGTAATAAAATTGAATATCTGATTTATGAAAGAAACTTGAATCTAAACGAACAGAATTATGCAAACTCGTCTTTGTAAAAGTATGTCCGGTGCTAGCCTGATTCTGATAATACTTGGTATTTTTCTTGGAAGATTTCTGCTGAGAAGAATAACTAGAATTTTCAGAAACTTTTAAAAACTTAGATTTTGAATATTCACCAGGGTAAATCTTGACCGAAATATTTTCAACTACTTTATCTTTGCCTTTGTTTATCTTTAAAAGATATTTAAGTTGAAGAATCTAAAGATAAATCAAACTTAGGAGTTTTACCAAGATTTTTTTCACTTTCTAAAGATAAACCAAATGATCAACTTTATGTCTAAACAAACATTAGAATCCTTAACCTTTGATTCATTTGAAGAATGGGAAACATTAAATTGTTTAAAAAGATGAAATATTTGATCTTCTAATCATATGATAATGACCAAATACGAATTTCTGTCATTATCAAATGATTGGAAAGCAGTTTTGAAAAATTGTTCTTTAATTAAGAACATTTTTCTCTCATCTTCAAACAATTTAGATTTCGCTTTGAAATCTTGTTCTTTAAGTAAGAACTCATTTCTTTCTTTCTCAAATACTTCTTTAGTTAATGAAAACTCTTTTCAAGAGCAAAAAGTTCTTCAGATTTGTTTGAAACATAACTTTGATCAGGATGATATGTCTTTGAAAGTGTTTTTTCAAGATCTTTAACTTTCTTATACAAATCAGATCGTTCTAGCAAAACATATTTTAGTTGAGTTGCATTCTGAAAATTCTCTTGTTTAGAATCGTCAAGTTCCTTTGAAAATTTAGATATTTCACAATGAAGCTCTTCTTTTTAAAAAATCAAACCTTTATACACATTCATCACACTTTAATTTTTGTAAATGTTCAACATTTTTTTAGTCAACACTTTAACTTGATTTTCAGCATAAGATAAATTTTCTTTAAGTTTTAGAACCATTACCTGATCAAGCTTGTATCTCTCTTGATAAACATCAATTGTAGCTTTGAGTTCTCGAATTTGTATATCTTTAGCTGTCCAATTATCTTGAAACATCCTGATGATATAATTGAACAAAAATCAAATCAAGTCAAAAAATGAAGTCAACTATGGTCAACAGAATTCAACAATATCAAATATAATCCAATGAAATATTAGAAAATATTAGTAAGTTGAAGGTTGTTCGAGGACGAAATCCAATGTTGAAGCTCTAAAAGATGTATCTGTGGATGATGACTTTGTGAAATTCAGCTCTGAATTGACTTTTGGACGTTGAAATTTCAGCTTTCTTGCAGAAAAATGACTGTAACTTTTTTCTGTAGCCGCATTACGCCTCGAAAATTGCCCGAACTAGGTTTTCCTATTCCAAAAATTGTAGATCCCGATTAAAGTTTTGTTTTGGCGTATGGTAGGCCTTGTAACAATGTTCCAGTCAAAAGTTATGGTCAGTTGTAGCAGCAAAGGTCATACAGTAAATGTTATATTGAATCTCGAATTGTAAAGGATGAAACTCGAATGAAATAGAGTAAAACTCGATTAATTAAGAATGAATCTCGAAAGACACAGCATAAAACTCGATTGAACCTTCACAAAACTCGATTAAAACATGAACAACCTTGGATGAATTTTGAACAAACTCGAATTAAAAGGGAACAAACTTGGTTAAACACTTTAACAAAATCGGATGAAGAGAAATCAAACTCGGATGACACTTTATCAAACTTGGTTCAAACATGAAAAAACTCGAATGTGGAGTTATAAATCTCGAAAGAAGTGTTATAAAACTCGGTCAAAACTTTATCAAACTCGCACAAAGCGTGATAAAACTCGATGGACAAATGATAGAACTCTATCAACACTAAATAAAACTCGGGCAACTCATGAAAAAACTCAGGCAACAATAAAAGTGCAGTTTATCCCGAGATTCAAGCGTTTTTCACAGATTCAAGTCGAAATCCACTAATTTTTTCAAAATTCGCACGAATTGATCTACAAATCACAACAAAGTCTCATTTTGATAGCGGAAACAACTTTTGTGAAGTCACTTTGGCTAATTTCAGATTAAAATCCTAAATTGACTAAAAACCTCAAGAACACTCACTTTTTCAAAAATCAGAAAAATTCCAATTAATTTATGTACTATTGGAGTTATGATTTGAGACTTAAATCAATTGATTTGTCCTTTAAAATGCCACACTCGATCAAATATCCAGATCAATTCATCCATAGAATCAAAAACCCCAATAGATTTTCAAAATTTTGAACTTTTCGTGTGAAAATAATCAGAATTGTAAAATTACGATTACACCCTTGATATTTGGAGTTAGCCTCTGAAATTTTTATAGGATGTTTTTGGCATACACTCGCACAACATATTCAAAAATCTGCTCAAACGGACATTGTACGAATTTTCTAAAAATTCCAGAAGTTCACAGCTCTTTTATTGAATGATTTAATTTCCTCTCAACGTGAAGATCAAAGATGAAAATGTGAAAAAGTCTATATACTCCAAAACTAAGCTTTCTAGAATTGACAAATCTAGTCCCTATGCTTACAATTATAATTGTTTTTATCTCTATATATTTGTTCCTAACAGATGACATGTGTGGTTGTTTCCCATGGAATGAATTAGGTTCCTGTTGAGAGGAACCTGAGTGGCTAGGGGGTTTCCTTCGACTGTTGTACTAGTAGCCTTAATCGGGCTTGTCCGGCTTTGGGTGGATGGTTCTCCCTCAACTCTCGTACTCACACCCTCAGCCGTCATTGGGTCAGAGACGGTTCATTCAGAATCCACCATCTCTGCCCTCTCACCCCCTTCTCCCTCGCTTTCCATGCTCATCGCCCACTTACCTAACGCCCTGGATATTATCACTTTGTACCTCTTCTCGCTGATCCTCAGTCACACTCTCCTCACTGACAGAAGTGGATGACTCTGTCGGATCTGACAGAGTCACTCCTGGATATACCCCTTGGATGTATGCACTTACACTTTCTGATCTCTAGCCTCCAAGACGTAGAAGAGACTGAGGAATGTCCATCATTGGTACCCGAGGAAGTTCCCTCGGAAGTTTAAATCTTTGAAGCGCCACTGTTTTATGAACGTCTGCTTCCGGACTTTCATGAATTTCTTCGTCATTCTCCATGGCATACTGAATGAATATTTGAAGGAAGCGTTGAAATGGGATGAACTTCCTTTCTTTCTTAGTGCCCTTATCTTGGACAGCCCTTTTGAGTTCATCAAAGATGAACTGAGCATATTCTTAATGGCGGTCATGAGCGAAGGCGAGAACATGGCTAAGACAAGAATGGTGGCCGGGTCATGTCCTGAGTGTATGCCGGTGAAATATCGGTTCAGGACATTGAAGAAGACTCGCAAGTGAGATTGTAGTTGCTTTTTCTTGATGTGTGACGGCTTTGTTAAAGTGCTGTCATATCCAAGGGATTGGACTTCATGGATAATTTGGTCTGGTTTGGGTATGGGGGCAAAGGTTTATATAGAGGGGTAGTAATGTTCAGTTGGAAGGCGGAGAATGTGACGGATGGCTTCAAGGGTTAGGTGGATGGATACGGAATCAATTTTTGTCACGAAGTGATGGATTGCCTCATTGACGTATTTTAGGTGGAAATAAAATTGTTGGAGGTAGATGACGGGTACAATTATGATAGTGGTTAGGGAATAGAAGATGGGGTGACCTTTGAGGATATCAAAGGTGATATCCTCAGCTTCTTCACGAAGAAGTGAGAGGTCGAGCTGCCAGTTGTGGGGTTGAAATCGGTATAATGAGCTGGATGTAGAAGGGGGGCTTTTGGCAGCTCCCTGTTGGTGTGTGGGATAGGAGGATGGGGAATGGTTAGGGTGATTGGCTGTTCTATGAGTCCTGTAAGAATGCAAATTGGTTAGTTAAGCAGACTTGTATAGATAAGTTAGTGATTATTATATAGTCTGAAATATGTGTGATATAGAACCAATCTATTCTGCCTAAAGCATCAAGATTTTTATGAGTAGTGTAAAAATACTAATAAAAGAAATCCAAAGTCGATCGTTAAGAGGTCGATGTTAGAGTAGATGTGTTCACTCAAACACCTATTGCTAACTAGAGCCAATGGTGCAAAGACTAGGAACTTTTTTTAATTTTATAAGAATTATGATATGCATCGAAAGAAAAGAAAAATGCCAAAATGTGAACTTCGGATGGAGGCCCGAAGTTCGGATGAACCCTGTCCAAACCTCGTTTGAGACCAAAGTTCGGATGGGGTTATGCAAGAAAAATAATGACAAGTAAAAGAACCGAAACTGTGGATGGCCAGAACTTTAGATGGACAAGAACTTCGGATGGGACCGAAGTTCGGATAGGTGCAATGAAAGTGATATATTTACAAGTATTGTATGCATGTGGACCGAACTTTGGTTGGGCAAGGTTCGGTTGGGCATACCAATTGTTGTAGTGTTCCCAAACAAATATTAAGCACTCACACAAATTTCTGTAGGATAAAAGGAACAAGAAAAACAAAGAGAAAACTCAATCAAAGTCAACAATAGCATGTGCAGCCGCCGATTTTTCTTTAGAATGTTTAAAATTGTAAAAGTGTGAAAAAGGTTACAAAACCCTAGGTCAAACATGCTTTTATTCCTAAGACTACTTTGAGGGATTTATACAACATACCCCTCAACTTTCCCACTAAAAGGAAAATTACAAAGAATAAAAAGACAATTACATTGAAATATAATAAATACTAGTTATTACAAACAGAACCCATAATATTGAAATAATAAATCTAACAGAACTCTCGGTTGCTATTATTACTAACTTTTGGTTCCTACTTGTTTTTCAGACTCTATGAATTTTGGTAATTAAAATCGAAGATTAATTCCGAACTGTTGATTCTGAAAATTCTTTTGATACTATATTCCTTCGGGTGAACATCATTCTGTTTTTGCAACCAATTCGTAAAAGAATTAATCTAGATTTTGAATACCTTTTGAATTCACATTTCTATTTAAAGATCGTATCCATTTAAAAAAAAGGAACTTGAGATTCATAATTTTTGGATCAAATTAAATTTTAATTATTAAAATCAAATATGGGTTCCCAACGGTTGGTTGTGAAAACTCGTTTGATACTATATTCCTTCGGGTGAACATCATTCTGTTTTTACAATCAATTCATAAAAGAATTGATCCGGAATCCACATCTTTCAGACTTTGAAAATTTTAACATGAGTTTTTCATTCCATTATTCGAAAGTTGCAACTTTTGGATCCTTCTACAAGTTTTTTTTAAGTGTTGAATAAGTTCAAGTCAATCACCAATCTGAAGATTCATTCAAACAAGCATCTCAATATGTCTGGATCGAACGAGAAAATTTCAGTCAATGTACACTCTGCATCCGACACTAAGGTAAGTCTTCTTCGTAAAGAAGTTTTACCTGAATTAGATTTGCTAAAAAAGAGAAGCTAAGAGATGAGCTTCAGACTGCTCTTAGAAATGCTCAAAACAAAAAGTCTGATTTGAAATCGAAGATCCTAGTTTTACAAGTAGAAGTGTCTAAGGCTAGTAACGAGAAAAAGGATTTGTCAGCCAAAATGTCTGAACTAGAATATGCACATCAAATGCTTAAGGTAGATAAATTCGACTGCATTCAGAAATATGAGTTTGACTTGGTCGAGAGGACGAAACTAAAAGAAAAACTTAAAGACATGGAAGACAGATTTTATAAACGAGGCTAAACTCATAAAACCATAAACATGTATAAGCTTAGAGAATTAAAATCTAGAGATGGTTTAGGGTTTACCGATCCCAGAGTCATGGAAGAGATGATTAACAAAAAGAAAAATCCCTTATATCATGTTGGTACCATGGGTCGGGAATTCGTAATGCCCTATAACAAAACTTGGCCGGAAGTATTAGCCGAAAAAGAAGAAAAACGAGCACGATCTGATTTCCCACGAATTAAGTATGATTGGTTAAATCACGACTCTGTCCAAGGAAAATTAGAAAAATCTTTCAGAGAAGAGGAATTCGTTGAACCAAAGGAAGTTACACCGGACCCGACCTTGCCAAAACCTCGTGAATACATACCATATACTGTTCTAGAACAACGGGCTTTTCACGAGTCTACAAGCCTTTCTCATTTCAGTGCTCGCCCTTTGAATTGATAGGGGGTCGGATAGAGGGTCTAGTAAACTAGCTGAACGGGCTTTTGATTTAGAACACATATTGGAAACAACATCACGATCTTTTGAGCAAGAAGAAATACATTTTTTTTAAATATATCAGATCTTGAAGCCCAAATTGCTCGACTCAACTCTTATCTAGCTAACACTTCACAACAAAATGATAAAATCCATGTCCTTGAGTTAGCCTTATAAGAAACTAAGGATTTGTTTGATGTAGACAGAAGCACTTTCTTAAGAAAAGAAAATGATTTGAATGAGGCAAAAAGACTGTTTTCTATTCGAGAACAGATTTTCAAACTTATTATTAAATCATTTAACAAGGAACGAGATCATCTTCTAGCCACCATTAAGGGGCTGGAATCTCAACTTGTTCCTAACCAGGACTATTTGAATCCACAAGTTTCTGTCATCATTAATTCCATGATCGAAAGTCGTTCTGAATCGAAGGAATCATACCCTGAAGTTAAAAGGAAACATCTTTTGGATATCCAAAAGGGCAAAGAAAAGTTGGAAGTTCCGATCAAGATTCACGCCTGTGAATATTCTAAATCCTCTTCCCAAAGAGCCGTAAGGAATTCAATATACTCTTACTTTCAGAGTACATGGAATTCCCAAAAGCCAGAAAAGATCAAAAAATCCAACAACAGGCATAACTGGTGCTCTACTAAGAATGACTCAGGCTTCTCTTTTGCTCAAGTGAAAAATCATTTCGAGAATCTTAAGGACTCACAACCATTCATATCTGATTCTCATGTCATAAAGATAAGAAATTCTCGTTTGATATTAATCAAAAGGCTGCTTTGTGTGATGCTTATGTATCACATAAACCTTGTTTATGATATTCTTTTAAGCAGTTACTTGATTTACGACCTAATAAACTTTGTAGTTATGCTCATGTTATGAATGGTTGTGTATCCCAGGTTAGGAATAATTCTGTTAACCATCACATAAATAAAAAATAAGGGCCCACATTCACTCTCCGTTGGGTACCTGAAAAGCCAAAAAGGTCATAACTCACGGACGGGTAGCCAAACGTAACGTGATTGTTTTGAAGATAAATGGGTCTTGATCATTTCAGTTCAGGACCCGATCTTCAAAGATATGGCTTCTAAACACCTCTGTTTAGAACCCGTACTACGATGATTCTGAAACCTCCACTCTCACGTGCATATCTGAATGTCAGTTCAACATCAAGGACGAAATGACAACAGGTAGCATGAATATCTTTAGTATATTATATTTCTATATTCTTTTGGCTGATATCTATTGTTATTTGCAGGGGGAGTTTTCAACTACGCGTTAAAGAAGAGATTTTCATTTTCACTCTTCCAGTATGCAGGATTTTTAAGGAAAATATTTTTTGTGCATACTTGTAAGGGGAGTATTTTTAGATGAAGAAAAGGTTTTTCTTTTATAGTTAAATGTTTTGTTTTTCAAAGTATTTTTTTTACCCTTAGTGATGCAAACTGATTTGGATTTTATCTGTTCATCTTTTAAGGGGGAGAAAATTTTCTTTGTTTCATCTAAGAATATCAATCAAATTTTCATGCGAATCAAGATACATTCATTCATTCTGATTCACCTATTATGATTCATTCGGACTGGTCAAATCTCAAGATTGCAATTCTCTCAGAATCTCTCCACACCCAATGTAGTTGTTCACTACTGAATTCATTCATATCTGAATTGGGTTTCAGAAAATGTTTTCCATATCCTGATATCTCATCTGTATATGAATCTCGAATATTATTCAAATCAGTATCATTCATTCATTCTGAAATATCTCATTCTGATTATATCTAATTCATTCACTCATCTCCATACTCATTTGATTCATTTCATCGAGTACACTCTCATATTGCTAAAGTAGTTCTTCTGTGCATACTATGTTATCTGTTATAACTGCTAGTTTAGAACTTAAAGTTCATCACGTTTGATGATATCTGCTGACTCAAATGCACCACATGAGCATAAAGCCAAATATCACACTCCTATGGTCTACCCAGAACCGGATGACCTACCCACGGAGTAATCGTTCCAATAGATGAGAGGTAAGGGTCTTTAGATCTAGTTGAGGAGGATCAAACACAATGGGGGTGTTGATCAGGTCGAGCAGAGATAAAATGAAAATGAGAGGGATATAAACGAAAGAAGATGGGTGCATCAAATAATGTTTACTACTATAAGTGAGTTGGAGGGAGCTATAGTTGAAAAATGTATTTGAGAGCTTGAGGGGAGAGAAAGGATTAAATTAATATAAAATCCAACCCAAACCTACAAATAGTTGGGTTTCCTACATAGGCTATCAAATCTTATTCGTTGAGATTTGGTATTAAAGAAGACGTCATGGACCTAGTGACGCAAGCACAGAACCCCACTAGCTACTCAGTTGTTTCTTAAAAGGCTACTGTTTCATTTCTCACGGTGATAAACCTCATATGCTATCGATTTCTAATTTGGAGATAATTGATATTGAAACGGGAAGACATCTGCAATGGTCTCTGAAATTCATTTGATTGCACAATGTGTCTTGAGCCTAATTTTTATACACTGCTTAGGACACTTATTGAGCCATGTCTATGTGACAATTAATGCTTGTGTAATGTGACAAAGCCGGAACAACTATATTGGTGCTTAATATAAGTATTTCACGATGATTAGTTGGAAATCCTTTTAGTGTTAACATCAAGCCAGTGTTGAATGTTGGTCACATAGTTGATAACTATTGTGTAAACAGGAAACCTATGTGGTCCTGGTTCTTATTTTTCCCTGTACTCATGTATTAATGATATAATTGATAACACCAGGATCTATTCACAACCCAATGATTAACATGTGATTTAAAATTTATAACTTAATACAGATTTAAGCAGTTTCACACTAAAGCTAGAAATGTAAAAGTCTACAGTGATATAATCTAACTATTACATCATCATAAATTGTTTTTGAAAACATAAAATCCCAGCCCCAAAGCTATATCATCCATGTACCAATTAGCTTCTAAGGACACCAATATATGAAATGGATTGCCAAGGAAGAAAGTCCAGCTACACCTTTGCCTTTGCCTGAAAACATTGAGAGTCAACGGTAAGCTAAAGCTTAGTGAGATAACAGATTGTATATTCAACAAGTATTTTTTTACAAGTTGTAGCGAAAACAGGCAGCGTAAGCCTCGTAGTATGACAAAACCATGCAGTGCAAGCATGGGGTTGGCAGTTCAAAATGCTGATCGGGGATGTGCTGAACCTGACCAGGTAAATGAATGGGATGATCAGTCCCCGACAGTGGCCTGCTGTCAGCCCCAGTCCAGGTCGCATCAGATTGCGAAGTAATTATCATGCAGTGCAAGCATGATATATGATATGCACTTTCACGCTGGCTACATGTTTGTCACATGTCAAGTACGAGTGTGCATCATAACAATGAATCATATGTGAGTACCAATTGATGTATATTGAACGATGTGAACATGCCATTGAAATGTAAAATGTGTATGCAAAGACAATAAATGTGCGAATAATAATCTATTATTCACAGTGGTTTGCACAGTGTAAGTTGGCTCTGAATCAATGTGTGTTAAACAACACCACAAAGATCTTGTTATGTTAGTGTAATAGTGTATCAGTGTTAATAATTGCTTAAAACTTGATTCTTAAAAGTGATGTAAATTTGTACTGAAATTCAGACCACATCCGAATTTCGGATGAACCGAAATCCGGATGGCCCGAAATCCATCCTTAGCAATTATTCTGTAAACTCCATCCGAAGTTCGGATAAGACCAGATCCGAAATTCGGATCAACAGTGCATCCGAAATGCGTATCATAACTTAGTGATTTTTCTACGGTTTTCCATCCGAGATGGCATGTGGTCCGAACTCGGTTGTGATCCGAACTCAAATGGATTTGAATTGTGTTCATCATATCCGAATTTCATCCTTGTATTTTTATAATATTTTCCAGATTTCACTTTTGTCTATTTTATGCATGTTTTGTGTCTAAAATTGCAGATATGAACTTAAATTTAATCTTTTAACTCAAAACATAACATCAATATACCAAATCAGTCCATTTTTGTCCGATTTTCTTCATTATCGTAGAACACACATTAAAACACACACTAATTTCAGAAAATCATACTTATACTTCGAATCGAACACTAAAATTTGGTATATAACATCTCTAACACTCGATTTAAACTAATCCATCATAATATATAACATGGAATAACATCTGCAATCATAATCTGTGATTCGGTTCCTCACAAAACCAAACACAAAACTCAATATTTCAAAATTTTGAGTAAATCCTACCTCAAATTGATGTTTGTAGCAGTTATAGTTCCTTAATTGCAACTTGATTCCAGACTTTGAGCCTTCAATTCAAGGATTTTCGTGCTCTTGAGTTGAAGCAGTTAAGTTTAGAGAGAGAGAGAGAGAGGGAGAGAGTACGGTTGAGAGGAGGGAGAGAGTACGGTTGAGAGGAGAGAGAGAGTGATGGTAAAAATGAAGGGTTATCCCCTTTTTATTTATTATTTTGCATTATTTGCAAATTACACCCTTTAACTTCGTATTTTCTCAATTTATAATCCTTTAAGTGTCCGGATCGGTTTCTCATGGTTATGTTTGCTCAGAAAACTACCATGAGGATTTTTCCTGATTATGGTTATTCTTAAAATATTTCGATGACGGTTCCTTGTTGATTGCTTGCTAAAAAAACAACGAGGAGGATTTCTCCTCATCATTTCTCATATTTAAAATTGTGAACGAAACTGAAATAATAATTCCATCAACGCATTAAATTGTGTCCTAATTTGTAAAATTACAAGTGATTAAAAGTAGGGATGTTACAACATGGGCTCCACCACGCCTAAACTACGTCCGCGAAGTCATGCTGCGCTAAACAGACTTGGGTACATGATCTTCGTGTCCTCTTCAGATTCCCAAGTGTGGTTAGCTCCCCTATGATGCTTCCACTTGACCAGTACCATTTTGATTTCCTTATTTCGTAGCTTCTTGACTTTTGTTTCTACTATACACTCCGGCTCATCAACGAACCTTAGCCGTTTGCCAACCTTAATCTTTGAATGGTCAGTCCATGGTTCCCTCTCAGGCACCAGACTCTTTCTTAAGTAGCCTAAGTGAAATACTGGATGAATTCCTGACAGTTCCTTTGGCAACTCCAAGTGATAGGACTGATTTCCAACTCTTTCAATGATGCGAAAGGGTCCTACAAACCGAGGAGATAGCTTTCCTCACTTAACGACTCTTATGACACCTTTCATTGGAGATACCTTCAAGTACACCCAATCATCCTTCTAAAACTCTATCGCTTTGTGACGGCGATCATGATAGTTCTTTTGTCGATCTTGCGTCGTTTTCACGTATTGCCGAATAAGTTGTATCTTTTCGTTTGTCTCTTGTAGCAAAGCTGGTCCAGCAATAGGAGTTTCTCCTGTTTCCCTCCAACAGGTTGGAGTTCTACACTTTCTTTCGTACAGGAACTCAAACGGTGCCATTTTGATGATTGAATTGTAACTATTGTTCTAGGAAAATTCAGCCAATGGGAGGTGATCGTCGCTGTTATCACCCAAATCCATGACACAGGCTCTGAGCATGTCTTCCAAAGTAAGAATCGTCCTTTCACTCTGCCCATCAGACTGGGGTCTATAAGCAGTACTCATTGCGATACGAGTACCAAGACCGTTTTGCAAAGCAGCCAAGAGAAGTGAATCTACTATCTCGGTCAGAGACAATAGACTTAGGAACCTCGTGCCTTGTGACAATTTCATTCATGTAGATCTGGGCAAGACGATCCAAGTAATAAGTTTCTCTGATGGGTATGAAATGGGCAGGTTTGGTTAGTCGATCAATGATGACCCAAATAGAATCATGTTGACGATGTGTCTTGGGTAGATTTGTTATAAAGTCCATAGTAATATGGTCCCACTTCCATTCTGGAATAGGAAGAGATTTCATACTACCATAGGGTTGTTGGTTTACAGCTTTGACTAGTCTTCAAGTTCTGCACTTTTCCACGAATTGACTGATATCTCTTTTCAACCCCGGCCACCAGAAGTCGGCCTTTAAATCGTTCTACATTTTTGTGCTTCCAGGGTGAATAGAGAACTTAGATTGATGGGCTTCCTCCAGAATTACATCTCGCATACCACCAGACTTTGGAACCCATATTCTGCCGTATACACCCTTAAGTCCGGTTCCGTCATCTTGCATTAATGGTAGTTGAATTTCTGACATCCTCGTTCTTGATATTTTTTTTTTCCTTTAAGGCTTGCAATTGAGCACCCTTACATCATTGTAGAAGTCAAGGCATAACCATACCCTTGTAGTATGCTTTTCTACTTAGGGCATCAGCCACTACGTTGGCTTTCCCCGGATGGTATAAGATCTCGCAGTCGTAATCTTTGATCAGCTCCATAGACCTTTTCTGCCTCATATTAATTTCATTCTGACTGAATATATACTTTAAACTTTTATGGTCGGTGTAGAGATGACACTTGATTCCATACAAGTAATGCCCCCATAATTTGAGAGGGAAAGTCAGAGCAGTTAGCTATAGGTCATGAGAAGAGTAGTCCTTCTCGTGTAGTTTGAGCTGTCTAGAAGCGTATGCTATGACATTTCCTCGTTGCATCAGTATAGCTCCCAAACCCATGCCTGATGCATCTGTGTAGACTACGAAGTCCTCGTTCCCTTCAGGCAGGGCCAAAACAGGTGCCTCACTTGGCAGATTCTTAAATTTCTCAAAGGTTGTATGTTGTTCAACTTCCCAGACGAAAGTTGCGTTCTTGCGAGTAAGCTTAGTAAGTGGAGCGACTATCTTGGAAAAATCTTTGATGAATCGGTGGTAGTAACCAACCAATCCCAGAAAACTGCGAATCTCAGAGGCCTTGCCAGGTGATTTTCAGTTCTGGATAGCCTCGATCTTTGCAGGATCAACAGCAATACCAGCGCCAGATATCACGTGCCCCAAGAATTGGATCTGAATTGAATGTTGAGAAGGTACAAGTTAACAAAGAGTTTATAATTGAGTATAAGGATCAAGAAATTGTTTCGAATGTTGAGACATACGTGCCTCAACCAGAATTCACATTTCGAGAATTTGGCATAAAGTCGCTCTTTGCGCAGCAACTCTAGCAATTCTCTCAGATGAGTAGCATGATCCTCTTTGGTTTTTGAATATACTAGAATGTTATCGATGAAAACGATAACAGATTTGTCAAGCATTGGCCAGCAGACTCTATTCATGAGATTCATGAAAGCAGCCGGCGTATTAGTAAGACCGAATGGCTTCACCAAAAACTCGTAGTGTCCATAACTTGTTCTGAAAGATGTTTTTGGAATATCGTTTGGATGTAGTTTAAGCTAATGATATCCCGAACGAAGATCAATCTTCGAGAAGTAACTAGCGCCTTGCAGCTGGTCGAAGAGATCATCAATCCGGGGCAATGGGTATTTGTTTTTGATTGTCACTTTGTTGAGGTCTCGGTAGTCGATGCACATTCGCAGTGTGCCATCCTTCTTCGTAACAAACAGAACATGAGCGCCCCAAGGATAAAACCTTTGTCAAGTAGATCCTATAACTATTTCATCATTTCCTGCATTTCTGCAGGGGCTAAACGATACAAAGCCTTTGCTATTGAGCATCTCCGGGAATGAGATCGATACGGAACTCCACTTGACGATCAGGTGGCAATCCGGAGATATCTTCTATAAAGACATTTGGAAACTCAAAAACGATTGGAACGGTAGAAAGAGATTGAACTTCAGCCTTTGTATCAACAGCGTAAGCTTAATTAGCAGAACAACCCTTAGCAACTTGCTTTCGGGCTTTCGCGATTGAAATTAGGCAGTCGCCTTTATGTCTGTCACCGTAAATACATATGTCGCGACCCTCAGGAGTGGTAATCTTGATCATTTTCTTTTTGCATACAATCTGAGCCTCATTATGGACAAGCCAATCCATACCCACTATAACATCGAACTTTCAAACTTCATAGGAATTAAGTCTAAGTTGAACACTACATCTTCTATAAGCAAAGTGCAATTCCTATATACTTTATTAGCTTTGACTAACATATTGCTAGCAGTTTCAATGTCAAGCACAAATTACTAGTTGGATGTAGGAATGTTAAGTTGATGAGCAAATAAAGTGGAGACAAACGAAAGGTTGGCTCCGGAATCAAACATAATGCGTGTTGGAATGGAATTAACAAAGAACGTACCAGTGACCACCTCCGGGTTATCTTTTGCTTCCTCAGCTGTGATATGGAAAGCCCTTGTTGGAGCACTCTGAGTTTGATCTCCGCGAGCGGTGGAAACTCCAGAAGATCTCGTTGTTGATTGCCGAGCACTCTGATCCCTTGGAGGTGTTGGGCAATCCTTGGCAAAGTGGAAAAGTCTGTGGCAGTTGTAGCATGCATAGCCTTTTCGAGGATAATGCTCCCAGTGATGGCCCCTTTGCTCACGCAGAAGCAGTATATATCTTGAGTTCTGCACTCCCCAAAGTGCGTCTTCCTGCATCGCCTGCAGTCCCTCATTTTAGTATTGGCCGAAAAGGTCTTTCCCTTCTTGGGCGAAGAAGATGGTTGATTGGATTGAGGAAAGGATGAGGATGATCTAGACTCCCGATGTCTTTTTGGTGGCAACGGTTGAGTTGGTACTGCGGCGGTTGACCCCATGACGTACCCAGATAAAAAAAAAACAATCTGCTCCACATTTCGAGCAGCCTCCAACAAACCAGCAAAAGTTGTATACCGAACCCCACTAATGGTTCGGCGAATTTCATAATCTAAACCAGCCTCAAACTGTGTTATCATTCTCCCTTCCATATCGACTTGATGGGATGCAAACAAACTTAATCGGGTGAACTCGACAGCGTATTGTGTAAATGTCTTTGTTCATTGAGTTAGATTTAGAAATTTCGCCTCTAAACGGTGGTTCTCATCGGCAGGACAGTATTGCTGGGAGAATACTTCCTTGAATTCGCTCCAGGACATGTGTGACACTACCTCCATCGTCAACAAATTAGTCATGGCATCCTACCACATAACTACGTCTCTTGCAAACATTGCAGTTGCAAATCTGACCATGTCCTTTTCAACACAGTCACTGATTCTAAAAGTTCTTTCGTTGGTGGTGACCCACTCTAGCGCCGTCACAGCATCACCAGTCCCATCAAAAGTAACAGCTCCGTTACTTTTGAAGTCCTTAAACCTACACCCCTTTGCTTTATTAGAAGAACGAGTGTCTTCTTGCCTTTCTTCTTCGTCTCCCTCTTGTTGTTCCTTGTCTTTCTTTTGTCAGCTTTACGTTTTGCTTCGGCCTCATCTCTGGCCCTTAATTGATCAGCAAATGAAAGATCCTTCTTAGCCACTCTTTTAGCTTGTAATTCATTATTCTGTTTCATGAGAGCTTGTATCATCTAGAACATCTGTTGAGGAGTCATATTATTCCCTGACATGTTCTGAAATATAACAAATAATATTTAGAACATTTAATTCTGAGTCCTACCGTTTACAGTTACCCTTTATTTGTCCCCTTGTACATGTCAATCCTATCTTAGTTCGGATCATTTCCTAGGACTCCATTGTAATATCATAACCTAAGTTTGAGTCCAAGTCCTTGCGGACACTTGAAACCTCAAACTAAAGCTCTAATACCAACCTGAGACATCCTCATGTATTAATGATATATATGATAACACCAAGATCAATTCACAACCCAATGATTAACATGTGATTTAAAATTGATAACTTAATAAAGATTTAAGCAGTTTCACACTAAAGCAAGAAATGTATATGTCTACAGTGATAAAATCTAACTATTACATCATCTTAAATTCTTTTTGAAAACATAAAATCCCAGCCCCAAAGCTATATCGTCCATGTACCAATTAGCTTCTAAGGACACCGAGATATGAAATGGATTGCTTAGGAAGAAGGTCGAGCTACACCTTTGCCTAAAAACATTGAGAGTCAACGCTAAGCTAAAGCTTAGTGAGATAACAGATTATATATTCGACAAGTATATTTTTACAAGTTGTAGTGAAAACAGGCAGTGTAAGCCTCATAGTATGAGAAAACCATGTGATGCAAGCATGAGGTTGCCAGTTCAAAATGCTGATCGGGGATGTGTCGAACCTGACGAGGTAAATCAATGGGATGATCAGTCCTTAAAAGTGGCTTGCTGTCAGCGCCAGTCCAGGTCGCATCAGATTGTGAAGTAATTATCATGCAGTGAAAGCATGATATATGAGATGCACTTTCAATTGAGCGATGACTACATGTTTTTCACATGTCAAGTACGAGTGTGCATCATAACAATGAATCATATGTAAGTACCAATTGATGTATATTGAACAATGTGAACGTGCCATTGAAATGTAAAATGTGTATGCAAAGACAACAAATGTTCGAATAATAATCTATTACTCACAATGGTTTGTACAGTGTAAGTTGGCTCTGAAGCAATATGTGTTAAATAACACCACAAAGATCCTGTTATGTCAATGTAAAAGTGTATCTTACCTCAAATTGATGTTTGTAGCAGTTATAGTTCCTTAATTGTAACTTGATTCCAGACTTTGAGCCTTCAATTCAAGGATTTTCGTGTTCTTGAGTTGAAGCTGTGAACTTTAGAGAGACAGGGAGAGAGTACGGTTGAGAGGAGAGAGAGAGAGTGATTGTAAAATGAAGGGTTATCCCCTTTTTATTTGTTATTTTGCATTATTTGCAAATTACACCCCTTAACTTCGTATTTTCTCAATTTATAATCTTTTAAGTGTTCGGGTCGGTTTCTCATGGTTATGTTTGCTCAGAAAACTACCATGAGGATTTTTCCTCATAATTGTTATTCTTAAAATATTCCGATGACGGTTCCTTGTTGATTGCTTGCTCAAAAAACAACGATGAGGATTTCTCCTCATCATTTCTCATATTTAAAATTGTGAACGAAACCGAAATAATAATTCCATTAATGCATTAATTTGAGTCTTAATTTGTAAATTACAAGTGATAAAAAGTAGGGATGTTACAGTAAGCATCTTGGCAAGAATATCTGGGGGGTTTACATGATAATCAAGATTCTCTTAATAATCATGAGGGAGAGAATAAGTTTATATGTTAACGGGGAGAATACTAAAGGCTCAAAGAAAGGAAGTACTGAAGAATTCAATGGGAAAAAGGAAAGAGAAAGATAAAGACAACCAGAATGAAAATTAATATGAAGTAATTCTGTTTGAATCATCAAGCGGGAGATAACAGAGTTAAAGTGGAAGAGATTAGAGAATGTCAAAGTTTAAAAGTTAAAAAGCTTCAAGTGATTTCAAGCAAGGAGTAGATACTAGGTGACATTGTTTCAGAGGAGACCGAACGTTCTTAGAAGAAAAACGTGAAGTCTTCTTAAAACATGTTTTTTGAAAGAATTTAATGTCTCATAGTTGAGAATAGTGACCGGAACTTCTACGTTTTCTTATTCTTTGACCGACACTATGTTTTCACAAACATTTGAACTGGGAAAGCATTTCTTGTGTTAGGAATATCTGATTGTTTAGAATCATTTATTTTCTGTTTCGAGACATTAGATGTTTTGAAAACCTGTATTTCTAATTCTTTGATTATGTCAAGAAGTTTGTCTCTTTCACTTTCAAAGAACTAAGAATCACTTTGAAAATTTTATTCCCTTAATGAAAACACTCTTTTCGCCTCATTAAACAGATTTTCATTTCGAAGAAAATTCACACTATCCTTTTCAAACAGTGCCTTTTGCTTCCCTTAGTTCAATTTGAGCTTTTAAATTAGTTTCTGAAGGCTTGGTGTTCGGATTTATCAGGCACAAAAAGGCCTCAGTCAAACCTATTCAATATCATAGGGGGAGATATCTAACCAAACCTGATTGATACACTTAAAGGGAGAATTTAAGGCTTTTCAATGCCTTATTAAAACCTGATCCTAAGTCTGTTTCACACTGTTACATTTGTTGTAACTTGGCAGATTGTCAAAACTGTTCATAACTGTTGGACTCGTTTGACGGAAACTGTCTAAGCTGTTCATGTCTGTTGAACAATTTTGACTCAAGTTAGTGTTGTGTTCTATGTGAAAAGAACATGTTCTTTGTGAACAGGTTGTACACTTTATGGAATTTGTTTCCATGTCCTCATGCAAAGTCTTCAACATAAAGATCAGTCTATAACTCAAGATAAAGTGGAAAATCAGAAACTGCTAGTTCTACCAAAGCTATTCTGAAGCATGAAGACAAAGAGGATATCTGAAATGGGTGACAGACCATTTCTAATATCAAAATACCATTACAATGAAGAGTAAAGGTCTAAAGTTGACATTCCTCTATAAGGTAAAGTTGTGAACGACAGAGACAAAAAGAAAAAGACAAAGATTTTGCAGTAAGTGGACAAATCCTGATTTGTCTGGCTTATGCAGAAAAGTAATCTTGTCTTTTAGCAAGACATTCCCACTCTCTCTACAACCAATGAACAAGCTTCACTGATATTCTGAGCTTGAGTATATAAGAGAAGCTTCCAAGGATTTAGAGGAATCAAGAGTGAGACATCCACAAACAGAGAACGTCTAGTGCAAAGGAAAGTGTGTTTTTCATGCATGCAAGTTCTTTTTCATCTTAGAGTAAAATAGATGAGTGTGTCTAAGCTGGTTAACCTCAAAGCTGATCTGTCTGTGTCTTGTGTAAATAGTGAGTGAGTCAATTCATTGTAACTAGTCTGAGTGAGTCTTAGCTTAGTTTATAGTCTGTTGTTCCAATTTTGTCATCTCAGTTTGGATCATTCCGCAATCCAAACTTGTTTGTAATTTAACAAGTGTTAATATATACATACAAGTATTGAGAAAAAGTTTGTTACAAAGAATTAGTTGTATTCACCCCCCCCCCCCCCTATAGTCGTTATATACGTACTTGGGAAACCTTTTGGGACCTACGACTGGTATCTGAGCAGTTTAGAGTGTGTGTCATCTCTAGATCTCTAATGACTTCTCATTTCCCACCATGGAGAATAGTGCTTCAAACTCCTCTTCCTACTATGACAATGACTCTATGGCCAAACCTCCTAAGTTCAACCATCAAAACTTCTGTTACTACCATTACTCCCTTGATGCAAAAGCAAGGGACAACATTGTCATCTCTCTTCCTGATGATGTGTTTAAACAGGTTGAGAAGATGAAGACTGGCAAATAAATGTAGGATACTCTACGTATTGTCTATGATGGTCCCACTATCACATTGGATAACAGGATTAGCAACCTTGTTTGACAATATGAGTTGTTCTTTGCTAAGCCTAAGGAGAGTCTCACTGAAACCTACACCAGGTTTACTACTCTAATGAATGATCTCAAAGTTGTTGGGAGCACTAAAGACAGTTTAAACCTGGTAAACAAGTTCTTAGACATCTTGCTTGTGGTATGAAACTATTTTTCAACTATTCTCAGAAACTCAGGTACTATCAAAAGTATGGATCTAATAAACCTCTATGGGTCCTTGCTAAATGATGTACAATCAAGGCTGTAGAAGAGAAACACCTTGGAAATGTCTAAGAGAGGTTCTGCCTTAGTGGCTAATGTGAGGCAATCTGTAAATCAGGTGTGTGATGTGTTCACACAAGCTGACTCACAAGTTGATGATAACTTGGAGGTGACCTCAGATGAAGAAGAGGAATGTGAAGATCTTGGTGAACTTGATGATGAGAAAATGATTGTCATGCTTGTCAGAAAGTTTAACAAGAAAAAGTTTGGAAATAAAATGTCACAGAGAAAATCAAGTGCTATAAAAAAGAAAGCATTTGATAAATCTAAGGCAGACTGCTTTATATGTGGTAAGACTGGTCATATAGCTGCAGACTGTGTATCAAAAGCTATTGGCTCATCATCCAAACTTCACAAGACAAACAGAGAGGATGGCTATAGGGTTAAGTACCTTATAACCATGGCTAAGCTAAAAAGGTTGGAAGACTCTGTGGCTTCTAACAAACAGAAGGGACAAATGGCTGAAACCTGTGATTGGGAAGACTCTAACTCATCCTCTGATGAGGAAGACAACCACTGTCTGGTGGCCAATACTGATGTTCCTTCTACTAGTAACTTCAAACAAGATATTGCAGAGGATGAAGTTCTTAGCTCTTTGGGAAACTGGAATCCTACAATGATGTACAAGGTACAAAACTTTAAAGATTACAGTTCTGAAGAAAAAGATAAAATGTTTGTTTACTTGTTTGTGGATCCGAAAGCTGCTATTGAGAAGCAGGATGCTTTAAAGTCTAAGATCTCAAAATTGAAAACTGGTCCTGAACTAAAAACTAATGAACTTGACAGCTTAATGAAGTAAAACACATCAACACAATTTTGTTAGAAGAATAGAGAGAAACACACTTAAAGCTTTCAAACTTCAAATGATTGTTGACTCTTGGTGCCATTCTGCTAAAAGAGTGAATCAATGTATCAATGAGCAAATTTCTGCACAAATTCAAGCATATCTTGATACAGCAGCCTCAATTGTTGAAATCAAAAATCTAGGAATAGATTTGTCTTCTCTTGGTGAACTTCCAAATACATATATTTAAAATGTCAATGGAAAGTTGATATCAACAAATAGGTTTGTTAGGCCTCAAAAGACTGACAGTTAATGAAAGAAAGTTGTGAAGTCTAGTGATGGAATGTGTTCTCCATCAAACTACACTACTAAGAGCCCAACTGTCCTACATGAACAGCTTAATGGATAAGGTGTCAAACCTGTAGCCTTAGTTGCTAAACTTGTCAATAAGACGCTAAGACTAATTGTAAGAAACCTATGCCTCCATTCAATGCAGAATTCTTTGAAAAGAAATTTTCAAAAGGAAAGAAGCCTACAACCAACAAGGGTAAGTCTCATGTTGGAAGTAAATTTGCTATGGTTTCAAATAAGTTTTTAAATCATAGTGGAAAATTGGTTATAAA
This sequence comes from Centrapalus pauciflorus, assembly GCA_020465985.1. Lineage (NCBI taxonomy): Eukaryota > Viridiplantae > Streptophyta > Magnoliopsida > Asterales > Asteraceae > Centrapalus > Centrapalus pauciflorus. The sequence goes on from JAANYP010000510.1 coordinate 90,791, forward strand.
TAAAAGAAAATATTTTGTTAAAACCAAACAAGATGACCATGCTACCACAAGTTTGCAAAAGTCAACAGAACTCAGTAAAGGCAAAGGCAAAGCCATTGCTCAACCTGAGAATGTGGAAGTAAGTTTTCCAAACCTTTGGAAGAAATAAGACAGTTAAATTGCCTATCTTTGATCTCTGTTCTCCTAAAAAAAGGAAAGAAGATACATGCATAGTTGTTACAGTGGAACTTCCTATAAAATTTGTTGGTCTATCTAAAACAAGTCAAATCTTCGCAAAACCTATTGATAAGACCATCAGAGAAAATTTAGAATGTATTTCGAAGAGTTATTCCTAAAAAATGTCTTAAAAAAAGAAAATGTTACAGATGTGGAAAGAAAACTCACATGGCCAAAGATTGTTCAAGAAAGCCATAAAAACAAAGTCTGTCTCCCCAGTCTCTGTGCCTGAAGGGGAGCAGGCTGATATCCCAGGTTCATTTGTTGAACCAGAGGCCTTTGTGGCCAGTGGCTCTGTGCGACCTGAGACCAGGGAAAAGGCTTCACCCCTGTGTCCAGCCTAGTCTCCTCTCCAGTCCAAACACAACAATCTGCCACTTCCCCCAACACCTCCTCCAGGCTGAGGACGAAATCTTTAGCCAGAATGAAAATAGTCAGCCTACTTATTCCACACGACCCCTCTAACTCCTCTCGACATGAGTCAGTTGAAAAAGAAGTTACCCTTGCTACATCCTCTCCTTCTATCTTGGAAAGAGGTACACCCTCTATGGAGTCTGCTTCACTCCAACATGAGTTCACCTAGAGTCAGCCTCAGCCTTCTGGTTCTTCCTAACAGGAACCAGTATCACATATGGAGACTACCACATCAACCGTCCCTCCCTCTCAACAGGCTGAGGACATTGAAAGATAGGAGTTCTGTCACACCCCGTTGCCCCGGTTGGCAACGAAGCGCGAGGTCGAGGAAGCGTAACCATAATCATAATGAACGACCACTATATTGACGTTTTCAAAAATACATCGGCGTAACTTTAAAAGATATAAATGTTTTACATAACCCAAAATGATAAAGAGAAGTTCGCAAGGTATAGAGATTTAAATACATAATTAAATCATCCAAAATAATGCAAATAAATCTCCGATGGTTTGAAACTGAGTGCGACTCCTTAAATGCGGAAGCTTGAAAATACTACCGATGTGATGGACTTGCCTTAATTTCCAGAAAATACACGCTAAAATATGTCAACAAAATTGTTGGTGAGCTCATAGGTTTACACGTAAATCTGACTCGTATGGACAAGAATAATAGAGATTGAATTAATAAAATCATAAATTCCTTGTTATGTATTACATATAAACCATCATGCAACCGAAGCTTAATTTAAAATGAGTTTGCCCTGTGCAGTATTCCCATACGTAATACCGTGTGTTGAATATATATGCACCCCCTGTTAGCCGACCCGACTAACCCGAGTGGGGGACATGACTCCCAATAGATCTATCCACAATATATTCGCGCTTAAAAATAAATGCAATTAACGGTTCATGATATCAGGGCTAATGGAACCACATGTGTAATACATAATAGAAATGAAGATATTTCCGTGTCCATATAAAAACGAAGCATGTATTTCATCCCCAAAACATAACTGTGTGAAAATAGGGGCTATGAGAACTCACCGAGCGTGTGATGGCAAAAATCTAGCGTAAAAAGTTTTTAGCGTAAATGGATGGATGATGCGTCGAGTGAGTTTAATCGAGTCCTAAATGATAATAAGGACTTAATATCTCTAATATATGATGATATATATATATTTATATATTTTTATGTCTTAAATCACCCAACATTACAAGTTTATAAATAAAATTCGCTTAAAACGTCAAGTTTATATATATATATAATTTTCCAGCTTTTTCGGAGGTTTTTCGGCCTACTTTGAGGTTCTTTTTGACCAAGCTCCAAAATGTTTTAGACTTTGGTTTTCTAGGACTTTAAACTACTATATACAAAGGATTTTTAGAATATAGAACGGCCATTTTTCGAGATGTTTAGGTTGGTGAAAAAGCTCGTTAAAAACTCTATGTTGGCCATTTTTGAGGTGTCAAACTTTCGGTTTCCCAAATAATTTCTCGAGGTCTTAAACTCCAAAATAAATTATGAAAAATTCCAGATCTATAGTTAAGACATAGATCTAACTTTTGAGATAAGAATCAACTCATTTCGTTGAGTTATGAATTAGTTATGAATTTTCAAAGTCGATATAAATTTTCTGCCGAAAATCCGCAGTTTTATAATCTTGAAACAACTTATGATTCTTGTTGTTTATTCAAAGACTACTTGTATAAAAGTTGTAAAAGTTATATAACACATATATAACACATGTTTTCATAATATTAACATGTTTATAATGTGTTCATATATTCATATGCACATTTAAAGAAACAACTTAAAAATAAAAACTAGAAACTTATAAACTTGAGTTTTTATGAAACTTGTTGTTGTTGGTGATTATATATATTATGCAAGACTTATATAAACATAAATGTATGATGAAATAAGTTAGTATTTACTTACTTTGAAGTATTTAGAATATGATTTTGAGTAGAAGTTGAAATCCTTGCAAGATATGCACCAAAACACTTGATTTTCTTGAAGAACACTTGAAGAACACTTGAATGCACAAGTTTGTGATGTGTGAGTGTATAAATCCGGTTTTGAGAGAAGAAAAGGAGAGGTTTTTGTTGTTTAAAGTGTGGAAAAGAAGTGAGAAATGATGTCTTATTTATAGACAAAGTGTTTGGTCTTTCAAATGATGAAAGGCATGGATGAAAAGGTAGAGTGCACCTTTAAAAAAAATGATTGTGTTTAAAGTAATATTAAAAAAATAAAAGTCAAACTCTAAAACCACATGGCCTATGGCTGGCCATATACATGTTTATACATGTATTTTCATTTTTTTTTTGTATAAAAGTATTTAGAAATGTATTCTTGTATTTCCCTTTTCTTGTAATTTTATAAATACTTATGGATGCATTGTTTTAATGAATTGTTTTAGTCTTGCATAATTAATGTTAAGTAATTGTATTAGTGTTTGATTAGTGTCACTAATTATAATTTAATTATGTACTTAGTTGAATTAATCCCTCATATCGTAAATCGATCGGATTAACTGATTTCCCGATTCATCGCACCGATGAATTTGATTCTAATTGAGTTGAATTTTCTAATGAGCATTGTTAATCACTTTGATTAATTTCTAATGACCACTGATTAGATTATAATTGGCTATTAAATACAGAATAGGTCATTGTTGCTAACCTGGTTTAATGCCGGATGTTACAGTCTCCCCCTGTTAAGGGAATTTCGTCCCGAAATTTTTTCATGTTTCCTCAGGGGTATTGTTACTTAAGAGTAGATGAGAGTATCTTTGCTTAAACTAACCTTTGCATGCCTAAGTGAATTGTCGTCCATGTCTAGAATTCCATCTGACCTTGAGGATGGGTATACAACTGTGCTTCAATCCTTTGACCTTACGCTCCATGACTTCAACCGGCTTTTTGATGAAGCAAGGTTTATTAGTTAGCTGGATCTCTTCCAAGGGAGTAACTGTAACAACCTAACTTTTGATCTAGTCGTAAATTCAGTTGTATTTTGAACCGATAATGTAATAATGTTACATTATTTGAATTATAATTTAATTAAGTTATGAAATATTTAATTAAATTATATAAATATTTATATTATGAATTAATAAATTATTAAAGATAACTAAATAAAAGAGATATAATATACAAAAATGAAAGTGGGTTAACTAGCAAAAATAACTAGATGAAGTATATAAACGTGATTTATTAATTAAAAATCAGATGCTCTCTCTCTCTAAAAATTAATAAATCATGTTTATATACTTCATCTACTTATTTTTGCTAGTTAACCCACTTTCATTTTTGTATATTATATCTCTTTTATTTAGTTATCTTTAATAATTTATTAATTCATAATATAAATATTTATATAATTTAATTAAATATTTCATAACTTAATTAAATTATAATTCAAATAATGTAACATTATTACATTATCGGTTCAAAATACAACTGAATTTACGACTAGATCAAAAGTTAGGTTGTTACAGAATGGGCTCCACCACGCACAAACTTCGTTCTCGAAGTTAGCTATGTTCGAACAGACTGGGATAAGTAGCTTTCATGACATCTCTGGATTCCCAAGACTGATGCGAACCTTTGTGGTGTTTCCACTGGACGAGCACCATCTGTATCTCTTTATTTCTAAGCTTCTTGGTCTTCGAGTCCAGAATACGTTCTGGCTCTTCAACCACTCTAAGCTTTTCATCAATTTGCAAGTTAACATGTGGTATTTGAACTTCTCTTTCGTCTGCTAGACTCTTTCTTAGATGACTGACATGGAATACAGGATGTATTCCAGATAAGTCCGCCGGCAGTTCCAGACGATAAAAATTTTCCTATCTTTTCCACAATCTTGAATGGACCGATGAATCTCGGAGCTAGCTTGTTTCGCTTAATGAATCTTACCACATTCTTCATTGGAGATACTTTTAGCATCACCCAATCGTTAACCGCAAAGCTTATTGATCTGTGTCGATTATCATAATACGACTTCTGCCTGCTTTGAGCTTCAAGTATGTTCCTTCTGACAAGTTGAATCTTTTCATGAGTCAGCTGTAGAGGGGCAGGACCCGCTATTGGCGATTCACCTGTTTCGCGCCAACAGGTAGGAGTTCTGCACTTTCTTCCGTACAAAGCTTCAAAAGGAGCCATCTTGATCGTTGAATGATAACTGTTGTTGTAAGAGAATTCGACCAACGGCAAGTGGTCATCCTAGTTACCACCTAGATCAAGAACACAGGCACGAAGCATATCTTCGAGAGTAAGGATAGTACGCTCACTCTGGCCATTTACATTAGGATGATAAGCAGTACTCATAGAGATCTGAGTACCCATCCCGTCTTGTAGAGCTTGCCAGAATCTAGATGTGAAACGACTATCACGATCAGATACGATAGACTTTGGCACACCGTGACGAGAAATAATTTATGTGATATACAACTGTGCCAATCTATCAAGGGAGTACGTTTCTTTCATCGGTATGAAATGAGCTGACTTCGTTAATCTGTCCACGACTACCTAGATAGAATCGTGCTGTCTCTTGGTTTTCGGCAGCTTCGTGATGAAATCCATTGTTATATGCTCCCACTTCCACTCAGGAACTGGCAGTGGTTGCATATCCCCGAAGGGTTTCTGATGCTCTGCCTTGACCATCTGACATACTCTGCAGCTTTCAACATATAGACCGATGTCTTTCTTCATTCCTGGCCACCAATAATCAGCTTTCAGATCGAAATACATCTTTGAGCTGCCAGGATGAACAGATAATTTGGACTTGTGAGCTTCCGAGAGAAGAGTGCTACGGATTGAACCATACTTAGGGATCCAGATTCGGTTTCCCTGGAGACAGTAAAGTCCCAAATGATTAAGAGTTAGAAATTGTAGCTGTCCTTTAAGATTTTCAGAACAGAGATTCTCTTCTTTCATTGCTTCAGCTTGAGCAACTCTGATGTCTTCAATAAGATCAGAAGAGAATACTACAGGAGTTAGGGCATAGCAGCACTTTTCTGGATAAATTTTCCTACTCAAAGCATCCGCGACAACATTAGCTTTGCCGGGATGATATAGGATCTCGCAATCATAGTCCTTGATAAGCTCCAAGGACCGACGCTGTTTCATATTTAGATCCTTTTGAGTAAAAAGATGTTTGAGACTCTTATGATCGGTGTAAAGCTGACACCGAGTCCCATAGAGATTGTGACGCCAGATCTTCAGTGCAAAGGTAACGGCAGCCAACTCAAGATCATGAGTTGGTGCACTTTTCTCGTAATCTTTTAATTGCCTTGAAGCGTAGGCAATTACTTTTCCCCTTTGCATGAGAACACATCCTAAGCCAGTACCAGATGCGTCGCTGTAAACAACAAAGTCATCATTGCCTTCTGGTAAGGCTAGGATCGGCGCTTGAATCAGTTTCTGCTTTAGAGTTTCAAATGCCTCTTGCTGTTTATCAGCCCACACGAAAGGTGTATTCTTTCGGGTTAGCATCGTAAGTGGCACAGCAATCTTCGAGAAGTCCTTTATGAATCGCCGATAGTAACCGGCCAATCCAAGGAAACTTCTTATTTCGGAGGCATTGCGAGGCGTTTGCCATTTTTGAACGGCCTCGACTTTAGACGGATCAACGGAAATACCTTCGCCAGAAACAACATGGCCAAGGAATTGAATCTATAAAAGCAACAAAGTAGAATTTCAAGTTTTGTTCAATCAAAGAACGCTTAAGGAATAGCTCAAGACAATGTAAAGTTATACCTGTCTGAGCCAGAATTCGCACTTAGAAAATTTTGCATAGATTCTTTCTTTTCTTAGTAACTCTAGCAATTGCCGCAAATGAATAGCATGATCAGCCTCCGTTTTGGAGTAAATCAGAATATCGTCTATAAATACGATAACTGACTTATCCAGCATTGGTCTGCACACGCGATTCATGAGATCCATGAATGCCGCTGGTGCATTTGTCAGTCCGAAAGGCATTACGAGAAATTCGTAATGACCGTATCTTGTTCGGAAGGCTGTCTTTGGAACATCCTCATCTTTAACTTTCAATATATGATACCCAGAACGAAGATCGACTTTCGAGAAATAGCTGGCTCCTTGTAGCTGATCAAATAGATCATCAATTCTAGGCAGAGGATACTTATTCTTTATTGTGACTTTGTTCAACTCGCGGTAATCAATGCACATTCGAAAAGTTCCGTCTTTCTTCTTAACGAATAAGACAGGTGCACCCCATGGAGATGAACTCGGTCGGATAAAACCCTTCTCTAACAGCTCTTGCAACTGCTTTGACATTTCCTGCAATTCTGCAGGTGCAAGTCTGTAAGGAGCTTTTGCAATGGGAGCCGCACCAGGAACTAAGTCAATGCCGAATTCGACTTGACGTTCTGGTGGCACTCCAGAAATATCATCAGGGAATACGTCTGGGAACTCACAGTCGATTGGAATATCAGATAAAGATTTCTTTTGGGCTTCAGAGTTAGATTCAGATGAGACATAGCATACGTAAGATTCGTGACTCTTAGATAGGTACTTATGCGCTTTTTCAACAGAAATGAAGCAGTGAGCACCTTTTCGCTTTTCGCCTTTGATTTCCAATACTCGGCCGTCTGAAGACTTAATTCTGATAATTCGGCGGTTGCATACGATCGTAGCCTCGTTATTCATTAGCCAGTCCATGCCGATAATGACGTCAAACTCTTTCAACGGAATAGGGATAAGGTCGAGGTTGAATACGATGTTATCGACGAGTAGAGTGCAGTTTCGATATACAGAATCAGCCATAACATAATTGTTACTGGCTGTCTCAATGTCAAGTACTACGGGAAGCTTCGATGGGGACTTATATAATCTTTGTGCAAAAGATATTGATATGAAAGAACGACTAGCAACGGAATCGAATAATACGCGAGCAGGAATTGAGTTAAGCAGGAACATACCGGTAACCACGTCAGGTGTTTCTTTTGCTTCCTCGGCTGTTATTTGAAAAGCTCGAGTCCTTGCGGTCGGAGTAGCAGCTGAACTCTTCATCGTAGATCCTCCAGCCGACGACTGTGATTGAAATCGTTGTCCGCTTCGACACTGATACATAAAGTGTCCTCTTTTCCCGCACTTTGCACATCCTCGTCCTTGCTGTGGGCACTCTTCACTACTATGACCAATTCGGTTACACGCAAAACAAGTAACATCATCTGGGTTACACAGTCCCATATGTGACTTTCTGCATCGCTTGCAGAATCGTGGCTCATTTGTCAATGAGTAGGCTTGCGCTTTCGGTTGGGATTGTTGAGATTGCTGAGTCTGAGATTTGTTTGGCCTGAAGAATCTGCCGAATCTCTGCTTCTTCGGAGGAGACGGATTCGTCGGGTTAGTTGTTGGGGCGTAAAGTTGATCACCATACTCTAAGTACCCTCGCTCGATCTGTCTAGCTGCTTCAACCATCTCTAGATAAGAATTATACTTTATCGCGCTCATTGGGTGTCGATATCTTGGATTAAGCCCTCCACAAAATCTATTCATCTTTCTCTCTTCTGTAGCTACCTGATACGAGGAATAACCGCATAGTCGTGAGAATTTGTGTTCGTATTCGTCAACTGTCTTGGTTCCCTGGGTCAGCTGCATTAATTGGACTTCCATTTTGTCTCTCTGATCAACTGGACAGTACTTTGCATTGAACATATCCAAGAATTGTTCCCACTCGAGAGTTTGGATGACTTCTTCTCCGTATATGCTTCTCTGAGTCTTCCACCATGCACGGGCAGCTCCAACAAATAACGCAGACGCATAACTCACCTTCTTTGAATCTAAACAGTCAGAAATTCTGAAGATTTCTTCGGTATGGCTGATCCAATCCATCGCCTGAATTGGATTTACTGTACCCTCAAAGTTCAGGGCACCGCTCGCTTTAAAATCCTTAAACTTGCAGCCTTTTGGCTGAGCAATTTGAGTTTCGGGATTTAAGTTATCAGAATCAGATTCATTAGTCAGGACTTGCTTTTCTTTTCTCTTATTTTTCTTATCTTCACGTCTTTTAGCTTCGGCCTCATCTCTAGCCTGAAACTGTTCTTGCATAATCTTATTTTGTTGTTCTGAGTGTTGGGCTAGTAATTGTTGCATCATCTCAAACATCTGTTGTGGGGTCATGTTGTTTGGTATGTCACCTGATCCTGATCCTGACATCTTAATTGAAAATTAAAATCATTGAACTATCAGTTTATAGACTTAGATCTATGTACCCTTTTCCCATCCTAACAGTCTGTACATCCTATCTCAGTTCAATCCACCTAAATGATTGATACATATGTATTGCTTCAGTTTGAGACTAAGTATACTCACGTAATACTTGATTCACTCAAACTATGGGCTCTGATACCATCCTGTGAAGACCACCCCTTGCGGGGCGGTAGTCACGAGTCTAGGTCCCACATCATGCAATACGATATCAACCATAACTAAGATAGAGTAATTTTAGATGCGGAATTATAAATTACAGTACAAAATATTAGGATTTAAGTTTAATACAGTCTACGGTTTTCAAATTCAACTTATAAAGGGCACAAGTCTAATCTAATTAATATCATCATATTATCAAAATAAATCTACCCAGATCACCATAATATCGTCATTCAATTAGTACCAAAATGGGATCGCTGAGTAGAGGTCTATGAAACTTCTGTCTTGAGCGTGTAAGACCTAAGAACTAGGTCCGGCAGGTGACTTTCCTTTGTCTTTTCCTGTAAAAATATTAATGTAACAACCTTAAGCAATGCTTAGTGAGTAAATAGATTTTCAAATTAACATGCATGTCAAGCAGATCATTAATCTAGCGTGATATGTCTTGGCTGCCGCTACAGCCCTCATGATTGAGACATAGAAGTCATAGAGTCGGATGATGCTCAGGCCACACTCACGCTTAAATCGTGGGGATCAACCACATACTGGGCTAGCTACCAGTAAATCAACGTGGCGGAACATCGGAGGTCATTACCAAGTTCAATAGAACTGGTGAAATAGCCAGGTCTAGAACAATAGACCAATCAAGGCTAGTCAAGCTGAATCAACATGTCAAGTATATGCGATAATGAAGCATATGTAATCAATGTCATGATAGCAATAATCTCAAAGCAATGACAGAAATGAACTGTGAATGCAATATCATATGAAATGATGAGTCAAATAACTATCATGATCCACTGGGCAACACCCAACCATGGTGTGCACAGGTCACAATCCAGCTGATAATATGAGTGTCAATTAATCTAGCATCAACAATATGTCTCAACCGGAAATCAAGCATGTTAAATCTGAATATCTATAACTCACAGTGTTGGGTCTTTATCAAATAGATGTAAAATCTGCCACCTGAGTTATCTCAGGATTTTATCTCAATCTGTTCTCTGTCAAATCAAATCTTTGACCCACTTTATAAATCTTTAAATCTTTTGTTCAGAATTTCACTGAACTTGTCCAGAATAATCATATCAAATCATATTAATATCATCGTTTTTTATCTTTAAAATCTTTATTTTATCTGATTCTGATAACTTGTTCGTTCATATATCATCTTTCATTAATATTCTGTATTTCATATATTCTCAAAGGTCAATATATATATATAAATATATATAACCATTTTGCTAATTATTTCGTTATTTTATGCGTGGTCTATGTATTTTATTTAATATATTCGAATTTAAGGAGTGAGGTTTTGAATTATATAATAAATTCGAATTATATGTATTAGATTCGAAATGAATCAACAATTTCGAATTTAATCATCAAATATGGTACCAAATTCGTTGAAAGCTTCAAATTCGAAATACATAACTAATTTTTAAATCCATTATTTTGACTTTGGTCAAAATTCAATTCCATCCTTTGACTTTAAGGATCAAATTCAAATTCTATCATTTGAATATACCAAAATCGAGCATTAAAGTATAATGAATTGTTAGATTCGAGGACACATTCGAATGTGAATGCCATTTCGAATTTAATGGTTAAATTCGAATTTATTTCGAATTTAATTCCATTTCGAGTTTGTTCTATGTATTTTCGAGTTTGTTCTTGGCATTCTCGAATTTGTTCATATTTACAGCTTTAAAACATACATTTTTAGGCCTAAAATCACGGATATGTTATGTAACAAACCTATGTTCGATTATATTATACAAATTCTAGTTAAACTCCATAAAAATAGCTTTAAATTTCATAAAACTAATAAATTCGAAAAAAAACCGAAATATATAAAAACGTAAAAATATCGATCCTTACCTCAAATTCGTATGAAATCACGCAGGAGATAGTAGATTCGTGTAGTATTCTCCGAGATCTTTCTAACGATATATATAACTTGATAATCGGACGGTCGGTTTGGGAGATAATTTAGAGAGAAGGTAGAGAGAGAGAGTAGAGAGAGAAAGTTAGAGAGAGAGAGTAGAGAGAGAGAGCATCTGATTTTTAATTAATAAATCACGTTTATATACTTCATCTAGTTATTTTTGCTAGTTAACCCACTTTCATTTTTGTATATTATATCTCTTTTATTTAGTTATCTTTAATAATTTATTAATTCATAATATAAATATTTATATAATTTAATTAAATATTTCGAAGTGAGCTGACTTCGTTAACCGATCCACGACTACCCAGATGGAGTCGTGCTGTCTTTAGGTTTTCGGCAGTTTCGTGACAAAATCCATTGTTATACGCTCCCACTTCCACTCGGGAACTGGTAGTGGTTGCATATCCCCGAAGGGTTTCTGATGTTCTGCCTTAACCATCTGACAGACTCTGCAGCTTTCAACACACTTACCGATATCTTTCTTCATTCCTAGCCACCAGTAGTCAGCTTTCAGATCAAAGTACATCTTTGAGCTGCCAGGATGAACAGATAACTTGGACTGATGAGCTTCAGAGAGAAGAGTGCTACGGATTGAACCATACTTAGGGACCCAGATTCGGTTTCCCTTAAGACAGTGAAATCCTAAATGGTTCAGAGTTAGTAATTGTAATTGCCCTTTAAGATTTTCAGAATCAATATTCTCTTCTTTCAGTGCCTCAGCTTGAGCAGCTCGAATGTCCTCAATAAGATCCGAAGAGAATATTACAGAAGTCAGGGCATAGCAGCACTTTTCTGGATAGACTTTCCTACTCAAAGCATCCGCGACAACATTAGCTTTGCCGGGATGATATAAGATCTCGCAATCATAATCCTTGATAAGCTCCAAGGATCGACGCTGTTTCATATTCAGATCTTTTTGAGTGAAAAGATATTTAAGACTCTTATGATCGGTGTAGAGCTGACACCGAGTCCCATATAGATAGTGACGCCAAATCTTCAGTGCAAAGGTAACGGCAGCCAACTCAAGATCATGAGTTGGTGCACTTTTCTCGTAGTCTTTTAATTGCCTTGAAGCATAGGCAATTACTTTTCCCCTTTGCATCAGAACACATCCTAAACCAGTACTAGAGGCATCGCTATAGACAACGAAATCATCATTACCTTCTGGCAAGGCTAGGATCGGCGCTTGAATCAACTTTTGCTTCAGAATATCGAATGCCTCTTGCTGTTTATCGGTCCAAACGAAAGGAGTATTCTTTCGTGTTAGCATTGTAAGTGGCACAGCTATACATCACTGAAATCATTTCTCATCACGGTGTGCCAAAGTCTATTGTATCTGATCGTGATAGTCATTTCACTTCAAGATTCTGGCAAGCACTGCAAGAAGTGATGGGTACTCGGATTTCTATGAGTACTGCTTATCATCCTAATGCCGATGGCCAGAGTGAGCGTACTATCTTAACTTTAGAAGATATGCTTCGTGCCTGCATTCTTGACTTAGGTGGTAACTGGGATGACCACTTGCCTTTAGTCGAATTCTCGTACAATAACAGTTATCATTCAACGATCAAGATGGCTCCTTTTGAAGCTTTGTATGGAAGAAAGTGCAGAACTCCCACCTGTTGGCGCGAAACAGGTGAATCGCCAATAGCAGGACCTGCCCTTCTACAGTTGACTCACGAGAAGATTCAACTTGTTAGAAGAAATATTCTTGAAGCTCAAAGCAGGCAGAAGTCATATTATGACAATCGTCACAGATCAATCAGTTTTGCGGTTAACGATTGGGTGATGCTGAAAGTATCCCCAATGAAGAATGTGGTACGGTTCATTAAAAGAAACAAGTTAGCTCCGAGATTCATTGGTCCGTTCAAGATCGTTGAAAAGATTGGGAATCAGTCTTATCGTCTTGATCTACCAGCAGACTTAGCTGGAATACATCCTGTATTCCATGTTAGTCACTTAAGAAAGAGTTTAGCTGACGAAAGAGAAATTCAGTTACCACACGTTAACTTGCAAATTGATGAGAAGCTTCGAGTAGTTGAAGAGCCGGAGTGTATTCTGGACTCGAAGACTAAGAAGCTACGAAACAAAGAAATACAGATGGTGCTCGTCCAGTGGAAACACCACAAAGGTTCGCATTAGTCTTGGGAATCCAGAGATGTCATGAAAACTACTTATCCCAGTCTGTTCGAACGATAGCTAACTTCGGGGACGAAGTTTGTGCGTGGTGGAGCCCATTCTGTAACAACCTAACTTTTAGCCGAACATGTAATAATGAATTTTGAGATAATAATATAATTTTGCTATATTATTTGTATTTGCAAATAATGATTAAGAATGAAAAATTTATTAAGTAAATATAATTTTAAATTATATTTATTATTTAATTGAGTAAAATAAAAGAGATGTAAAAATACAAAAGTTTAGAGGGTTAAATACACAAAGTGATAAATTTATATATATAAAAACAAGAATTTATGATCAATTAAGGTCATTAATCATCAAACCTCTCTCTCTCTAATCTCTCTCTACACTCTCGGCCATCTCAACAAATTCACAAGAAATTCAAGAATTGCTCAAGTAATTGAAGATTTAATATAAGAAGGAGTTACAAGAATCAAAGATCAACAAGAATCTGCAAAAATTGAGGTAAATATTTCTGAAAATCTTGAAAATTTTAAGTTCGATTCGGTTTTTATAGAAAACCGAAAATACAAGAATTATAACATGAATTTGGGGTTGCATGTTTAAAATTTTGACAGATTATGATAAATATATGTTAATGATGTTTAAGAAACATAAATTTGAGGATAGATCATTCAAATTTAGCAACAAATCGGAAATTCTTGACAAAAGTGTGTTCTTGACAAAAAGAGTCATATTTGGATGATTTTAATCCATATATGATGTTATGGGGAAAAATACATAAAAACAACCCAATAATCATAATACAACATAATATTCAGTTGCATGTTGATAAAAATATGTTTTTGTGAATTTTATGTGAAAATCCGTATGAAAATAATGAAGAACATCAAGAACAAATCTGGGAAAAATGCTAAGTGTATAATCCGAATTCGGGTAGGACCGAATTCGGATGGTGCACCAATTCGGATCCCTAGTCTCGGACTTTATGGTTCGAATAATATGCCATTTCGGACCCATGTTTCGGTTCGGATCCCATGATTTCGGATATCCCAATTTCGAATGCTTCCAAATTCGGACATATACTATTTCGGATGCTCTATTTCGGATCTATATAATTCGGATGCTACCTAGAATGAGTCAATTCGGGTGTTCAATTCGGTCACATCCGAATCCGGGCTGAATCCGAATTCGGATCCCCAATCCGGATGACCCGGATCCGGATGGTCCGAACTTGGGGGATCCGGATCCGAATAATTGATTTTAATATTTTAATTAAATAAATGATTTATATTTATTATTATATATAGAGAAAGAGAACTTATAAGAATTTAATGAAAGATTGACGAGTTATCAGATATCAGAATCAGATAAAATTCAAGAAATTAAAAGACTAAAATGATGATGATAAAGATGATGAAATTGACATGATACTATCATGATAATTCTGGACAGGTTCAGTGATATTCTGAACAAAGATTTAAAGACTTAAAGACTTAAAAGCGGGTCAGAGAATTGATTGACAGATTACAGATTGACAAAGATAAAATCCTGAGATAACTCAGGTGGCAGATTCATATATCTGTTTGACCAAGACCAGATCAGTGAGTTATAGATATTCAGATTGAACATGCATAAGATCCGGTTGAGATATATTGCTGCTGTTAGATTTATTGACATTCACTTTATCAGCTGGAATGAGACCTGTGCACACCATGGATGGGTGTTGCCCAGTGGATCATGATAGCTATTTGATTATCTTTTCATATTGCATTTAATATTGCTTCAGACTTTGCTTTATGATTCATTGCTATCATGACTTCTAAGACATATGCTTCCATCATTGATCAGACCTTTGATAGATTGATTCAGCTTGACTAGCCCTTATGGTCTATTGTTCTAGACCCGGCTATTTCATCAGTTCTTATGGATTGGTTATGACCTCCGATGTTCCGCCATATTGACTTACTGGTAGCTAGCCCAGTATGTGGCTGATCCCCACGATTTAAGCGTGAGTGTGGCTTGAACATCATCCAATTCTATGATTCTATATCTCAATCATAAGGTCTGTAGCGGCAGTCAAGACATATCACGCTAAGACTAATGACTCCGCTTGACACGCATGTTGATATTGAAAATCTATAAACTCACTAAGCATTGCTTACAGATGTTGCATTAATATTTTACAGGAAAAGCCAAAGGGAAATCACCTGCAGGACCTAGTACTTAGGTCATTCAAGATCCAAGTTTTGAAGCTTTCTTAGACCACTTCTCAACAAACTTTCTGGTACTGATTGGAAGACAACAAATGTGGTGGTTCTGGGTAGACTTGATGTAATGTATAATGTTATGACTAGATTAGATGTTACCCTTTTATAACTTTATTTTGAAATATGTAACTTAAATCCTAATCTGTAATGTACATGTAATTTTTAATTTTTCCGCATTATAATTAACCTATCTTAGTATGGTTGATATCGTATTGCATGATGTGGGACCTAGACTAGTGAGCCCTGCCAAGTAAGGGGTGGTCTTCACAAAATAATTGAGATATAGAATCATAGAATTGGATGATGTTCAAGCCACACTCACGCTTAAATCGTGGGGATCAGCCACATACTGGGCTAGCTACCAGTAAGTCAATATGGCGGAACATCGGAGGTCATAACCAATCCATAAGAACTGATGAAATAGCCGGGTCTAGAACAATAGACCATAAGGGCTAGTCAAGCTGAATCAATCTATCAAAGGTCTGATCAATGATGGAAGCATATGTCTTAGAAGTCATGATAGCAATGAATCATAAAGCAAAGTCTGAAGCAATATTAAATGCAATATGAAAAGATAATCAAATAGCTATCATGATCCACTGGGCAACACCCATCCATGGTGTGCACAGGTCTCATTCCAGCTGATAAAGTGAATGTCAATAAATCTAACAGCAGCAATATATCTCAACCGGATCTTATGCATGTTTAATCTGAATATCTATAACTCACTGATCTGGTCTTGGTCAAACAGATATATGAATCTGCCACCTGAGTTATCTCAGGATTTTATCTTTGTCAATCTGTAATCTGTCAATCAATTCTCTGACCCGCTTTTAAGTCTTTAAGTCTTTAAATCTTTGTTCAGAATATCACTGAACCTGTCCAGAATTATCATAATAGTATCATGTCAATTTCATCATCTTTATCATCATCATTTTAGTCTTTTAATTTCTTGAATTTTATCTGATTTTGATATCTGATAACTCGTCAATCTTTCATTAAATTCTTATAAGTTCTCTTTCTCTATATATAATAAAAAAATAAATCATTTATTTAATTAAAATATTAAAATCAATTATTCGGATCCGGATCCCCCAAGTTCGGACCATCCGGATTGGGGATCCGAATTCGGATTCAGCCCGGATTCGGATGTGACCGAATTGAACACCCGAATTGACTCATTCTAAGTAGCATCCGAATTATAAAGATCCGAAATAGAGCATCCGAAATAGTATATGTCCGAATTTGGAAGCATTCGAAATTGGGATATCCGAAATCATGGGATCCGAACCGAAACATGGGTCCGAAATGGCATATTATTCGAACCATAAAGTCCGAGACTAGGGATCCGAATTGGTGCACCATCCGAATTCGGTCGGATTATACACTTAGCATTTTTCCCAGATTTGTTCTTGATGTTCTTCATTATTTTCATACGGATTTTCACATAAAATTCACAAAAACATATTTTAATCAACATGCAACTGAATATTATGTTGTATTATGATTATTGGGTTGTTTTTATGTATTTTCCCCATCAATAACATCATATATGGATTAAAATCATCCAAATATGACTCTTATTGTCAAGAACACACTTTTGTCAAGAATTTCCGATTTGTTGCTAAATTTGAATGATATCCTCAAATTTATGTTTCTTAAACATCATTAACATATATTTATCATAATCTGTCAAAATTTTAAACATGCAACCCCAAATTCATGTTATAATTCTTGTATTTTCGGTTTTCTATAAAAACCGAATCGAACTTAAAATTTTCAAGATTTTCAGAAATATTTACCTCAATTTTTGCAGATTCTTGTTGATCTTTGATTCTTGTAACTCCTTCTTATATTAAATCTTCAATTACTTTAGCAATTCTTGAATTTCTTGTGAATTTGTTGAGATGGCCGAGAGTGTAGAGAGAGATTAGAGAGAGAGAGGTTTGATGATTAATGACCTTAATTGATCATAAATTCTTGTTTTTATATATATAAATTTATCACTTTGTGTATTTAACCCTCTAAACTTTTGTATTTTTACATCTCTTTTATTTTACTCAATTAAATAATAAATATAATTTAAAATTATATTTACTTAATAAATTTTTCATTCTTAATCATTATTTGCAAATACAAATAATATAGCAAAATTATATTATTATCTCAAAATTCATTATTACATGTTCGGCTAAAAGTTAGGTTGTTACAGAATGGGCTCCACCACGCACAAACTTCGTCCCCGAAGTTAGCTATCGTTCGAACAGACTGGGATAAGTAGTTTTCATGACATCTCTGGATTCCCAAGACTAATGCGAACCTTTGTGGTGTTTCCACTGGACGAGCACCATCTGTATTTCTTTGTTTCGTAGCTTCTTAGTCTTCGAGTCCAGAATACACTCCGGCTCTTCAACTACTCGAAGCTTCTCATCAATTTGCAAGTTAACGTGTGGTAACTGAATTTCTCTTTCGTCAGCTAAACTCTTTCTTAAGTGACTAACATGGAATACAGGATGTATTCCAGCTAAGTCTGCTGGTAGATCAAGACGATAAGACTGATTCCCAATCTTTTCAACGATCTTGAACGAACCAATGAATCTCGGAGCTAACTTGTTTCTTTTAATGAACCGTACCACATTCTTCATTGGGGATACTTTCAGCATCACCCAATCGTTAACCGCAAAACTGATTGATCTGTGACGCTTGTCATAATATGACTTCTGCCTGCTTTGAGCTTCAAGAATATTTCTTCTAACAAGTTGAATCTTCTCGTGAGTCAACTGTAGAAGGGCAGGTCCTGCTATTGGCGATTCACCTGTTTCGCGCCAACAGGTGGGAGTTCTGCACTTTCTTCCACACAAAGCTTCAAAAGGAGCCATCTTGATCGTTGAATGATAACTGTTATTGTACGAGAATTCGACCAAAGGCAAGTGGTCATCCCAGTTACCACCTAAGTCAAGAATGCAGGCACGAAGCATATCTTCTAAAGTTAAGATAGTACGCTCACTCTGGCCATCGGCATTAGGATGATAAGCAGTACTCATAGAAATCCGAGTACCCATCCCTTCTTGCAGTGCTTGCCAGAATCTTGAAGTGAAACGACTATCACGATCAGATACAATAGACTTTGGCACACCGTGACGAGAAATGATTTCAGTGATGTATAGCTGTGCCAATCTATCGAGGGAATATGTTTCTTTCATCGGTATGAAGTGAGCTGACTTCGTTAACCGATCCACAACTACCCAGATGGAGTCGTGCTGTCTTTTGGTTTTCGGCAGTTTCGTGACAAAATCCATTGTTATATGCTCCCACTTCCACTCGGGAACTGGTAGTGGTTGCATATCCCCGAAGGGTTTCTGATGTTCTGCCTTAACCATCTGACAGACTCTGCAGCTTTCAACACACTTACCGATATCTTTCTTCATTCCTGGCCACCAGTAGTCAGCTTTCAGATCAAAGTACATCTTTGAGCTGCCAGGATGAACAGATAACTTGGACTGATGAGCTTCAGAGAGAAGAGTGCTGCGGATTGAACCATACTTAGGGACCCAGATTCGGTTTCCCTTAAGACAGTGAAATCCTAAATGGTTCAGAGTTAGTAATTGTAATTGCCCTTTAAGATTTTCAGAACAGAGATTCTCTTCTTTCATTGCTTCAGCTTGAGCAACTCTGATGTCTTCAATAAGATCAGAAGAGAATACTACAGGAGTTAGGGCATAGCAGCACTTTTCCGGACATATTTTCCTACTCAAAGCATCCGCGACAACATTAGCTTTGTCGGGATGATATAGGATCTCGCAATCATAGTCCTTGATAAGCTCCAAGGACCGACGCTGTTTCATATTTAGATCCTTTTGAGTAAAAAGATGTTTGAGACTCTTATGATCGGTGTAAAGCTGACACCGAGTCCCATATAGATAGTGACGCCAAATCTTCAGTGCAAAGGTAACGGCAGCCAACTCAAGATCATGAGTTGGTGCACTTTTCTCGTAGTCTTTTAATTGCCTTGAAGCATAGGCAATTACTTTTCCCCTTTGCATCAGAACACATCCTAAACCAGTACCAGAGGCATCGCTATAGACAACGAAATCATCATTACCTTCTGGCAAGGCTAGGATCGGCACTTGAATCAACTTTTGCTTCAGAATATCGAATGCCTCTTGCTGTTTATCGGTCCAAACGGAAGGAGTATTCTTTCGTGTTAGCATTGTAAGTGGCACAGCAATCTTTAAAAAGTCCTTTATGAATCGCCGATAATAACCGGCCAATCCAAGGAAACTTCTTATTTCAGAGGCATTGCGAGGCGTTTGCCATTTCTGAACAGCCTCGACTTTAGACGGATCAACGGATATTCCTTCGCCAGAAACGACATGGCCAAGGAATTGAATTTGTCTGAGCCAGAATTCACATTTAGAAAATTTTGCGTAGAGTCTTTCTTTTCTTAACAACTCTAGCAACTGTCGCAGATGAACAGAATGATCAGCCTCCATTTTGGAGTAAATCAGAATATCGTCTATGAACACGATAACTGATTTATCCAACATTGGTCTGCACACGCGATTCATGAGATCCATGAATGCCGCTGGTGCATTTGTCAGTCCGAAAGGCATTACGAGAAATTCGTAATGACCGTATCTTGTACGGAAAGCTGTCTTCGGAATATCCTCATCTCTAACTTTCAGCTGATGATACCCAGAACGGAGATCTATTTTTGAAAAGTAACTGGCTCCTTGTAACTGATCAAACAGATCATCGATCCTGGGCAAAGGATATTTATTCTTTATGGTGACTTTGTTCAACTCGCGGTAGTCGATGCACATACGGAAGGTTCCGTCTTTCTTTTCATAGTTATGAATTCAAATTCTGCTTATGCGGATAGATGAAATTTGCGCAAAAAACCTTCAAGTTAGACTATTTTGTGATTAAAACTGTCAACCATTTTTCATTCCAGCAACCAATCTGATTGATGATCCAGCAGTTCCCCCAACTTGTAACACCTATCGCAACTCTATTCGAGTTTCAAAGACTTTCATACTAGAGAGATCGAGAGAGTGAATCGGATTTTAAGGCATTACTCGGACCCCAGTTCGGATCCCACATGCATCCCAATTCGGATCCCACATAAATCCAAATTCGGTCCCCTTTAATTTCGGACCCAAGCTAATTCGGACCATATCCTGATTCGGTCCCCAACCGAATTAGGACCTCAACCGAAATATCAATACTTGGAAATTATATTGCTAATCTGAAATCTGGGCCCATCCGAATTCGGACCAGATCCGAGTTCATCTCATATCCGAATTCGGATCACCCCAACCCCATTCGAATTTGTTCTAAGTTTATAAAATTTCCAGATTTAATTCCTTCATTTTTTGTACTAATTCAATACATGAAATAAATTATACCAACTAAAATACACTTAATTTCAACCACTTTAACACTATCATTAACCTCTTTCATGCACCAAGTCACAACATTTTTAACCATTTTTCATCATTTTCGAACACACACACTAAAACACACACAAATCTTCGAAAATCATACTTATAGTGCGAATCAGAAGCTGAAATTTTGTACATAGCATCTTATATACTAGATTTAAACTAACCCACAATAACATCATACATGCATAAACATTTGCAACCTTAAATCTCATTTTCAGATTTTAACAAATCCGAACCAAAACCATCAATTTCGAAGAATTAGTGAAATGTTTACCTTAAATCGATTCTTGCAGATGTTTTAGTTCCTCCCAAACAACCTTAATCCAGATTTTCAGCATCCAAATCCAAGCTTTTGATGATCTTGAGAGAGTGAGAGAGCCGAGAGATGAGAGAGAGATTTCTAGTGAGAGAGTGTAATGTTTGGAAATGAAAGACCTTTGGTCTTTTATTTCAAAAATTTTCCTTTTAACACCTTTAGTCCCTCAACTCATCAAATCCCATTTAATACTGATTTATAAAATAAAAGATTTCTATCTTTTATTTATTATCCTTAATACTTAAATAATTATTTTCACTTAAATAAATTGAAATTTCTAAATTTCCAAATAATACAACAAACTTTATAATTATTCCAAATTCTGTACCAACTTTCATAATTCAACTTAAATTTTATGAGATTAAACAAGTTATTGACACAATGTGTTGTTACAACTGAATTAACAGGTCCCTTGTGGTGTTGTTTAACCCACAGTGGGGTACTTTGTGGATCCGGTTGAAATTCCGAGGAGAAATAATATTAATCTGAAGTTTAATAACGCACCCACTGTGAGTACCTTTGATTTTAACATTGCTGCATCTGCATTATGTTTGCATTGCCTGCTGAGGCATGTTGTTTCATATTCGTTTGGCATTCTACTAACATGTGTATATGTTGATGCACATTCATACTTGTTGCATGTCCGTTCATTTGTTGTGCATCCTTTCGATGGACCTGCGTGGTCGCATCTGTACTCTGATGTTACTGTGCTATATGACCAAGAGTTTGACACCTCTGTGGTCAGGATAGACAGTAGGTCATCCCCGATGTAATGTCTGCCTCAGATGGTTGGTTATTCTTATGCCGAGTGTCAGCTCGAAGGAGCTGCGGCTCGGGTTTGCGTACTTGGAGTACGTGTGGGGGTATACGGTATGTGTTACCGCGGTTACCCTGGGTGGCATCATAATGATTTGTAGAATGTGTAAAAATCATATGGTATTCACTAAGCTTTAGCTTACCCCTTCAGTTGTTATATTTTTACAGGAAAAGGAAAATCCGCTGCGGGACCGTCTAGCTAAGTTATCAGTTGAAGTGATTTGAAGATTTCCACTGTTTTATCTTGGTATTTGTTTTATGGAATCAATGTTGTAATAAAATTTGGGGATGATGTAATACTTTTGGATATGTAGACTTAGACGTGTAACCTATGTAGCACCGTAGGGTGTTTGTTAGATTTGTATTAATTTATTTTGTATTGTATGCTTCCGCACTTTAATTAAGGTATCAGATTATTATATATCTGTTTGTTGGTGAATAATCCTGGGTGAATTGTAATTGGTGGTTAATGTGGCAAGGGTGTCACAGCCTATGGTATCAGAGCAGTAGTTTGAGATTCAAGTGTCCGTGAGATCTTGGTCTCAAACATTAAGTGTTGACATGTAGTGATTCTAAGTAATGATCTGAACTAAGATAGGTTACTATCTAGTAATCATAAGAATATTGACTATCATACGGGACAATTGGGTGGTGTCTATAAATAAATGACATGTTACTAAATAAGTTATATGTTTCATATTTCAGAACATGTCTGGAGGAGGAATGACACCAGAAGAGACGAGAGAAATGATGCTAGCCATGATGGCTGAGCAAAATCGGATGATTCAGGACCAGTTTCGGGCTCGAGATGAGGCCGAAGCTAAGCGAAGAGAAGAGAAGAGAAAGAATAAGGAAAGAGAGGGAAACGATGACGAGCAAGGTGACAACACTGGGTCATCAAATAAGCCCAGGGGTTGCCGTTTCAATGACTTTAATGGAAATGGAGCCGTTGAGTTTACTGGGTTGGGTGATGCTGTTACTGCATTGGAGTGGATAACAGCTACAGAAAGGACTTTCCGAATCAGCGATTGTGCTGAGAAGGATATGGTCCGGTTCGGTACTGCCATGTTCACCAAAGACGCAATAATGTGGTGGAATTCGATGGTGAATGCACTAACAATGGAGAAGGTTGTTGTAATGAAATGGGCTGAGTTCACTGAAGTTTTCACTCAGCAGTATTGCCCGGCCGATGGGCGCCGAAGACTTGAGGCAAAATTCATGACACTGATTCAGGGGACTAAGTCTGTGTCCCAGTACGCGGTAGAGTTCACGAGGCTGAGTTTGTTCGCGCCTCATCAAGTGGATACTGAGGAAAGAAAAGTGACCAGGTTTGAGGCTGGTCTTGATTTGGAGATTCGGAGGGTGATGAGCAATGTACGCTACCCCACATTTGCTGGTCTATTGGAAGCCGCCAGAAATGTGGAACAGATTTTAAGTATGTCTGGTTACGTGATGGGGTCCGCTGCTGCTTCAGCTAATCCAACTCAACCTTCACCATTGAAACGCCAAGGGCTAAAGCCGTACAATAGCAGTATACTTTTTAAGGTGTACCGATATAGTACGTGTACTTTTTATATTGTTAATATGATACCTTTACTTTTTTATGACTTATTATTTCGTCTAGCTTTGCGTAGTTTTGGGAGAATCGTCTGTACGAACTTGTTCACCGTTGGATCTGCGTGAAATT
Source organism: Centrapalus pauciflorus (assembly GCA_020465985.1). Taxonomy (NCBI): domain Eukaryota; kingdom Viridiplantae; phylum Streptophyta; class Magnoliopsida; order Asterales; family Asteraceae; genus Centrapalus; species Centrapalus pauciflorus. Next base: position 114,450 of record JAANYP010000510.1, read on the forward strand.
TGAGGAGAAACTTTGCAACACATAGTTCTTCGATCTGGACGGTAGAGATCGTCATTGGATATTTCTACAGAGGTCTGTAGGTGTTTGAAGTTGGCTGTGCGGTGTAATTTCTCCTACCAGGTTATCATAATGACGAGAGAGTGTATTTGATGCTTCAATTATGGAAATTTGAACATTAATAAAAAGAGAAATTCCACTCTTAACAGGTATAACCAGTAACCGGTTACCAAAGGTATCATATTGGTATGAAAAAATGTAGTACACATATCAAATTTGAACGATTCAGAAAGTACACGTGTAATATGAATAATTAAAATAGTACACGTACCATATCGATACATTTTAAAAAGTACACAACTATTCTACGGCTTTAACCCAAACGCCAACGCGAAGGAGGTTATTCTGGTTCTTCACGATCTTCGCAGTACTCGCCACAACAGTCCTTCCGTCGACAGTCTAGTTCTTCCGGTCGTGCTCGTGCATACTCTATCAACACCGAGCCACAGTATTGTAACAAGTGTCATCTGGAACACTTCGGCAAGTGTACAAACGGGCGTGCTTGCTTTTGTTGCGGAGAGTTGGGCCACTTTCAGAATGAATGTCCACGAAGATCAGATGCCTGCCATAAATGTGGAGTGTGGGGGCACTATAGTAGAAATTGTCGAAAGAATGCTCCAGCAGCTGCTGCTCCAACATCAACACGATCTTCGGATCTTATTGAGGACATTCGAGCTGCTCAAGCTGAGACATTGAAAGAAGAGAATATTGATTCTGAAAATCTTAAAGGGCAATTACAATTACTAACTCTGAACCATTTAGGATTTCACTGTCTTAAGGGAAACCGAATCTGGGTCCCTAAGTATGGTTCAATCCGCAGCACTCTTCTCTCTGAAGCTCATCAGTCCAAGTTATCTGTTCATCCTGGCAGCTCAAAGATGTACTTTGATCTGAAAGCTGACTACTGGTGGCCAGGAATGAAGAAAGATATCGGTAAGTGTGTTGAAAGCTGCAGAGTCTGTCAGATGGTTAAGGCAGAACATCAGAAACCCTTCGGGGATATGCAACCACTACCAGTTCCCGAGTGGAAGTGGGAGCATATAACAATGGATTTTGTCACGAAACTGCCGAAAACCAAAAGACAGCACGACTCCATCTGGGTAGTCGTGGATCGGTTAACGAAGTCAGCTCACTTCATACCATTGAAAGAAACATATTCCCTCGATAGATTGGCACAGCTATACATCACTGAAATCAGTTCTCGTCACGGTGTGCCAAAGTCTATTGTATCTGATCGTGATAGTCGTTTCACTTCAAGATTCTGGCAAGCACTGCAGGAAGGGATGGGTACTCGGATTTCTATGAGTACTGCTTATCATCCTAATGCCGATGGCCAGAGTGAGCGTACTATCTTAACTTTAGAAGATATGCTTCGTGCCTGCATTCTTGACTTAGGTGGTAACTGGGATGACCACTTGCCTTTGGTCGAATTCTCGTACAATAACAGTTATCATTCAACGATCAAGATGGCTCCTTTTGAAGCTTTGTATGGAAGAAAGTGCAGAACTCCCACCTGTTGGCGTGAAACAGGTGAATCGCCAATAGCAGGACCTGCCCTTCTACAGTTGACTCACGAGAAGATTCAACTTGTTAGAAGAAATATTCTTGAAGCTCAAAGCAGGCAGAAGTCATATTATGACAATCGTCACAGATCAATCAGTTTTGCGGTTAACGATTAGGTGATGCTGAAAGTATCCCCAATGAAGAATGTGGTACGGTTCATTAAAAGAAACAAGTTAGCTCCAAGATTCATTGGTCCGTTCAAGATCGTTGAAAAGATTGGGAATCAGTCCTATCGTCTTGATCTACCAGCAGAATTAGCTGGAATACATCCTGTATTCCATGTTAGTCACTTAAGAAAGAGTTTAGCTGACGAAAGAGAAATTCAGTTACCACACGTTAACTTGCAAATTGATGAGAAGCTTCGAGTAGTTGAAGAGCCGGAGTGTATTCTGGACTCGAAGACTAAGAAGCTAAGAAACAAAGAAATACAGATGGTGCTCGTCCAGTGGAAACACCACAAAGGTTCGCATCAGCCTTGGGAATCCAGAGATGTCATGAAAACTACTTATCCCAGTCTGTTCGAACGATAGCTAACCTCGGGGACGAAGTTTGTGCGTGGTGGAGCCCATTCTGTAACAACCTAACTTTTAGCCGAACATGTAATAATGAATTTTGAGATAATAATATAATTTTGCTATATTATTTGTATTTGCAAATAATGATTAAGAATGAAAAATTTATTAAGTAAATATAATTTTAAATTATATTTATGATTTAATTGAGTAAAATAAAAGAGATGTAAAAATACAAAAGTTTAGAGGGTTAAATACACAAAGTGATAAATTTATATATATAAAAACAAGAATTTATGATCAATTAAGGTCATTAATCATCAAACCTCTCTCTCTCTAATCTCTCTCTACACTCTCGGCCATCTCAACAAATTCACAAGAAATTCAAGAATTGATCAAGTAATTGAAGATTTAATATAAGAAGGAGTTACAAGAATCAAAGATCAACAAGAATCTGCAAAAATTGAGGTAAATATTTCTGAAAATCTTGAAAATTTTAAGTTCGATTCGGTTTTTATAGAAAACCGAAAATACAAGAATTATAACATGAATTTGGGGTTGTATGTTTAAAATTTTGACAGATTATGATAAATATATGTTAATGATGTTTAAGAAACATAAATTTGAGGATAGATCATTCAAATTTAGCAACAAATCGGAAATTCTTGACAAAAGTGTGTTCTTGACAAAAAGAGTCATATTTGGATGATTTTAATCCATATATGATGTTATTGATGGGGAAAAATACATAAAAACAACCCAATAATCATAATACAACATAATATTCAGTTGCATGTTGATTAAAATATGTTTTTGTGAATTTTAAGTGAAAATCCGTATGAAAATAATGAAGAACATCAAGAACAAATCTGGGAAAAATGCTAAGTGTATAATCCGAATTCGGGTAGGACCGAATTCGGATGGTGCACCAATTCGGATCCCTAGTCTCGGACTTTATGGTTCGAATAATATGCCATTTCGGACCCATGTTTCGGTTCGGATCCCATGATTTCGGATATCCCAATTTCGAATGCTTCCAAATTCGGACATATACTATTTCGGATGCTCTATTTCGGATCTTTATAATTCGGATGCTACTTAGAATGAGTCAATTCGGGTGTTCAATTCGGTCACATCCGAATCCGGGCTGAATCCGAATTCGGATCCCCAATCCGGATGACCCGGATCCGGATGGTCCGAACTTGGGGGATCCGGATCCGAATAATTGATTTTAATATTTTAATTAAATAAATGATTTATATTTATTATTATATATAGAGAAAGAGAACTTATAAGAACTTAATGAAAGATTGACGAGTTATCAGATATCAGAATCAGATAAAATTCAAGAAATTAAAAGACTAAAATGATGATGATAAAGATGATGAAATTGACATGATACTATCATGATAATTCTGGACAGGTTCAGTGATATTCTGAACAAAGATTTAAAGACTTAAAGACTTAAAAGCGGGTCAGAGAATTGATTGACAGATTACAGATTGACAAAGATAAAATCCTGAGATAACTCAGGTGGCAGATTCATATATCTGTTTGACCAAGACCAGATCAGTGAGTTATAGATATTCAGATTGAACATGCATAAGATCCGGTTGAGATATATTGCTGCTGTTAGATTTATTGACATTCACTTTATCAGCTGGAATGAGACCTGTGCACACCATGGATGGGTGTTGCCCAGTGGATCATGATAGCTATTTGATTATCTTTTCATATTGCATTTAATATTGCTTCAGACTTTGCTTTATGATTCATTGCTATCATGACTTCTAAGACATATGCTTCCATCATTGATCAGACCTTTGATAGATTGATTCAGCTTGACTAGCCCTTATGGTCTATTGTTCTAGTCCCGACTATTTCATCAGTTCTTATGGATTGGTTATGACCACCGATCTTCCGCCATATTGACTTACTGATAGCTAGCCCAGTATGTGGCTGATCCCCACGATTTAAGCGTGAGTGTGGCTTGAACATCATCCAATTCTATGATTCTATATCTCAATCATGAGGGCTGTAGCGGCAGCCAAGACATATCACGCTAAGACTAATGACTCCGCTTGACACGCATGTTGATATTGAAAATCAATAAACTCACTAAGCATTGCTTACAGATGTTGCATTAATATTTTACAGGAAAAGCCAAAGGGAAATCACCTGCAGGACCTAGTACTTAGGTCATTCAAGATCCAAGTTTTGAAGCTTTCTTAGACCACTACTCAACAAACTTTCTGGTACTGATTGGAAGACAACAAATGTGGTGGTTCTGGGTAGACTTGATGTAATGTATAATGTTATGACTAGATTAGATGTTACCCTTTTATAACTTTATTTTGAAATATGTAACTTAAATCCTAATCTGTAATGTACATGTAATTTTTAATTTTTCCGCATTATAATTACCCTATCTTAGTATGGTTGATATTGTATTGCATGATGTGGGACCTAGACTAGTGAGCACAATTTTGAATTTATTATATAATTCAAAACCTCACTCCTTAAATTCGAATATATTAAATAAAATACATAGACCACGCATAAAATAACGAAATAATTAGCAAAATGGTTTTATATATATATATATATATATATATATATATATATATATATATATATATATATATATATATATATATATATATATATTGACCTTTGAGAATATATGAAATACAGAATATTAATGAAAGATGATATATGAACGAACAAGTTATCTAAATCAGATAAAATGAAGAATTTAAAGATAAAAGACGTTGATATTGACAAAAGAATTGATATGATATTGACATGATAATTTTGGACAGGTTCAGTGAAATTCTGAACAAAAGATTTAAAGATTTATAAAGTGGGTCAAAGATTTGATTTGACAGAGAACAGATTGAGATAAAATCCTGAGATAACTCAGGTGGCAGATTTTACATCTGTTTGATAAAGACCCAACACTGTGAGTTATAGATATTCAGATTTAACATGCTTGATTTCCGGTTGAGACATATTGTTGATGCTAGATTAATTGACACTCATATTATCAGCTGGATTGTGACCTGTGCACACCATGGTTGGGTGTTGCCCAGTGGATCATGATAGCTATTTGACTCATCATTTCATATGATATTTCATTCACAGTTCATTTCTGTCATTGCTTTGAGATTATTGCTATCATGACATTGATTACATATGCTTCATTATCGCATATACTTGACATGTTGATTCAGCTTGACTAGCCTTGATTGGTCTATTGTTCTAGACCTGGCTATTTCACCAGTTCTATTGAACTTGGTAATGACCTCCGATGTTCCGCCACGTTGATTTACTGGTAGCTAGCCCAGTATGTGGCTGATCCCCACGATTTAAGCGTGAGCGTGGCCTGAGCATCATCCGACTCTATGACTTCTATGTCTCAATCATGAGGGCTGTAGCGGCAGCCAAGACATATCACGCTAGATTAATGATCCGCTTGACATGCATGTTAATTTGAAAATCTATTTACTCACTAAGCATTGCTTACGGTTCTTACATTAATATTTTTACAGGAAAAGACAAAGGAAAGTCACCTGCCGGACCTAGTTCTTAGGTCTTACACGCTCAAGACAGAAGTTTCATAGACCTCTACTCAGCGATCCCATTTTGGTACTAATTGAATGACGATATTATGGTGATCTGGGTAGATTTATTTTGATAATATGATGATATTAATTAGATTAGACTTGTGCCCTTTATAAGTTTAATTTGAAAACCGTAGACTGTATTAAACTTAAATCCTAATATTTTGTACTGTAATTTATAATTCCGCATCTAAAATTACTCTATCTTAGTTATGGTTGATATCGTATTGCATGATGTGGGACCTAGACTCGTGACTACCGCCCCGCAAGGGGTGGTCTTCACAGTAACAAATGTCTCCTCTAACAAACACTTCTTCTTATTCGATACATGGAAGGTATTGCGCATGCTGCTAAGCTCTGGTGGTAACTTTAAACGATAAGCTACGAGTCCAATTTCCTTTAAGACTTTGCATTGCCATTGTATCGAGGGTTTAATTATCCTTGTTTCCCAAATCGTATCACGTCCTTCCATGGCGAGACTTTCATCAGTACTCGTTCTCCTAATTAGAACTCAAGGGATTTTCTATTTTCATCAGCATAACTTTCTTACAATCGCAGGCAACTTTTAGTCAGTTCCGTATCTGTACTATCCTTTCGGTAGTTTCGTGAATGATCTTAACGCCAGTGATTTGGCCATTTCCCACTTCTTCCCAATAAATCGGTGGTCGACACTTTTTCCCGTAGAGGGCCTCAAAGGGAGCAGCTTTAATACTTGAGTGATAGCTATTGTAGTATGATAATTCCACTAAGGCAAATGAGTATCCATTACACAGGCTCTTAATGTATGTTCTAGGGTTTGGATCGTTCTATTATCCTGACCATTGGTCTGAGGGTGATATGTGGTACTCATGTCCAAGTTTGTATCCACAGTTTGCTAGAATAATTGCCAAAAGCTTAGATGTAGATCTGCTATCCATATCAAAAATGATTATAATAGGCACTCCGTGTCCAGAGACGACTTCCTTGAGGTACGTTTGGACTAGCTTATTCATCCTGATGTTCTTCTTGATTGGTAGGAACACGCGGATTTTGTTAGGTGGTCGAATATTACTCAAATGGTTTCTGATGTTGGTCTTAACTTTGGAGCATGTTAGAAATTTGTTGACATATGTGGCAATGTCATCCTTCATGATAGGCCACCCGTATACCTCCTTAAGGTCATGATACATTTTATCGGATCCGGGATGAACGACATATCTTGATTTGTGTCCGTCATCCGTAACCAGTTTATTTACTCTATCAAAAACAGGGTAACCATACTCTATTCGTGAAGTATTAATTTCCATTAACCCTTATTCCAAACTATTTATCCATTCTGTGCAGGGCTTTATTTTTCATATTTTCCTCCTTAACAACTTCATGAACTAAGAAAGGAAGGTTTGGTTGAGTGGTTATAACTAGGGCTGGTACTCTTAACGGCTTTACTCATTTCTTTCGGCTATGAGCGTCTGCAATCACATTAGTTTTCCTCAGGTGATAACGAATCTCACAGTTGCAATCACTTATTTGCTTTATCAACGATGTTAACTCATATTTGACTCTTTCCGGTTCAAGATGTGTTGGAGGCTCTTATGGTCCGTGAGTGTAATACACTTCTTACCGTACAACTAATGTCTTCGATTCTTAAGGGTAAAGACTACTGTTCCAAGATCTAGATCATGCGTTGTGTAATTCACCTCGTGAACCTTAAGTTTTCATGAAGTATAAGCTATGACCTTATCTTTCTACATCAGCCCATTGTGTGAGGCGTCATAGTAATCTATAATTTTCTCGTTCCTCTTAGGTATGGACAAAATAGGCGCGCTGCACAGTTTGTGCTTTAATAACTGAAATGATATCTCCTGATCCTTGCTCCAATCATACTTAATGTCTTTTCGGGTCAGTTTTGTTAGAGTTCTGGTGATCTTTGAGAAAATTGCTTATAATAAGTGGCAAGTCTTAAGGACTATCATATCTCTATGGGGGTTCTAAGAGTTGACCAATTCCTGATAGCCTCGATCTTTGCGGGGTCAACTTGGATTCCTTTACTATTGTTCACGTGACCGAGGGATTTCACCTCTCCTAACCAAAAGTCAAATTTAGAAAGCTTAGCATATAGTTGTTCTTTCTCCGATAATTCCAGAATCAGTCTTAAATGTTGCTCGTGCTCCTTCTCGTTTCGTGAGTAGATTAAAAGTCTTTCATGAATACAATCACGAATTTGTCTAAATAAGGTTTGCACACCCGATGAGGTCCATGAGTACCGTTGGGAACACTGGTTAATCCAAACGGCATTAATAGGAATTTATGATGACTGAAACGAAATCTGAAAGTTGTCTTTGGAATATCTTTCTTGTGAACTCTAACCTGATGATAACCAGACCTAAGGTCGATCTTCGAATAGAAGCTTAATTCTTGGAGTTTTGTCAAACGAGTCATTGATCCTTGGAAGTGGGTATCGGTTCTTTTAGCTTATTTAATTTCTCGGTAATTGATGCACATCCCGAAAGTTGCATCCTTCTCCTTTATGAACAAAACTGGAGCTCCTCCAAAGTGAGGAAGTCGGTTTGATAGGCCCTTTATCTAAGAGTTCCTACAGTTGGTTGGACGATTCTTACACTATTGATGGGGCTAATCGGCATGGTGCTCGAGCCACTGGTACCGCACCTGATACTAGGCCGATTTTTGAATTTGACTTTCCTCGAGTTGGGAGTTCAGGTAAGTGTTCTGGAAATACTTTGGGGTATCACAAATAATAAGAATATTTTCGAGCCGCTTTTCCTTTGGCTCCCTCTCTGTCAACACTTCAGGGTCCTAATGCTAAAGATGATGCTTACTTTTGTATTTCTTGCTTCGCCTTGGACAGTGAGGACCTTCTTATTGGCTAAAGGTATATGAACCTCTTCTTGTTGCACACTAATTCTGCACGAATTTTCGATAGTCAATCCATGCCTATGACCACGACAAAACTTCCCAGTTTGACGGGCATCAAATCTGTTTTAAAGAGTTGGCCTACTAATTCTAAGGAGCATCCTCGACTTATATTATTTGTCTTAAGAGCCTTACTGTCATCAACCTCAATAGCATAAGTAGCACTTAATGGCGTAAGGATGGAATTTATCTAGCTTAGTGAACTTAGTGGATATAAAGCTCCTATCAGCACTGGTATCAAATAGTATAAATGCATTAGTGGTATCTAAGAGGATAAGTCTATGGGTTTGAAATTTCTTAGGCAGATAGTCATAGCTACATATCATCATACACAGATTTATAGATAACTTAATTCTTCATTAAAGTGCTTGATACCTAATCTTTATACATGATATGGTCGGGATTTTCTGGTAACTTTTCAATCCTAAAGATACATCATATAGTAAAACCTAGAGAAATACTATAAAATGGTACAAGGGTACTAAGTATGAGATGCCTCTGGGGTTTCCTCGTACTCCAGGGCGTTAAGTCGTTGGGTTAGTTCTGCATTACGGGCGTTGCACTCTGCTAGGCGCTGTCACAATTCGTCGATTCCGTCTTGTTGAATCGCTTGGGTATTCTGGTTGGCCTAAGGTTTATTGGGGGTTTGCATTGCCTCCTACTTAATCCTTGCAAAGATCTCACCGACCTCTTGGTGGATTTTGTCGAAATTGTAGGCCGTGCCTGGCGGCCCTTGCCACCAACAGGGGCATCGTTTGTTACATAGGATCTGGGTAAGTGTCGCACTTGATAGGAAGATGGTGTTCCGAATTCAAACTGGTTTTGGATCCCTTCCTCGTTTCTCCACTGTCTTACGTTTTCCTATCGTTACAGCGACGGGCTTGGCTGATGAGTAGGTACCGGGATAGACTCCTGTTGTGCTAGTCACACCCTTTTCCTAGGGGTGAACTTCCTTAATGGTCCATTGGGATGGTTTTAGTGGTGGTGATGGTGGAGCAATTTGTGTTGCAGGGCCACAATTTCCCTCCTTGTGCTTTGACGAGTCCATTACATCGTCATTGATATAGTCTGGGTGGATTCCCGATCCAAAGTATACATCAGTGTCACCTTGGCTTCTATGTTCCATGGGTGAGAATTCATCCTCTGAGTCAAAGAGGATAATAGCCATATTGTTCGACATGTTATTGTCATCAGGGTCCATATATGTGTTCACAGTTCTTAAAGAAAACGTAGTTTTGAAACAGTTATAGTCTAGGTACTAATGCAACCTAGTTCACTATAACTATGGCTCTGATACCAATATGTCACACCCCGTTGCCCCGGTTGGCAACGAAGCGCGACGTCGCGGAAGCGTAACCATAATCATAATGAACGACCACTATATGGACGTTTTAAAAAATACATCGGCGTAACTTTAAAAGATATAAATGTTTTACATAACCCAAAATGATAAAGAGAAGTTCGCAAGGTACAGAGATTTAAATACATAATTAAATCATCCAAAATAATGCAAATAAATCTCCGATAGTTTGAAACTGAGTGCGATTCCTTAAATGCGGAAGCTTGAAAATACTACCGATGTGATGGACTTGCCTTAATTTCCTGAAAATACACGCTAAAATACGTCAACAAAATTGTTGGTGAGCTCATAGCTTTACACGTAAATCTGACTCGTATGCACAACAATAATAGAGATTGAATTTATAAAATCATAAATTCCTTGTTATGTATTACATATAAACCATCATGCAACCGAAGCTTAATTTAAAATGAGTTTGCCCTGTGTAGTATTCCCATACGTAATACCGTGTGTTGAATATATATGCACCCCCTGTTAGCCGACCCGACTAACCCGAGTGGGGGACATGACTCCCAATAGATCTATCCACAATATATTCGCGCTTACAAATAAATGCAATTAACGGTTCATGATATCAGGGCTAATGGAACCACATGTGTAATACATAATAGAAATGAAGATATTTCCGTGTCCATATAAAAACGAAGCATGTATTTCATCCCCAAAACATAACTGTGTGAAAATAGGGGCTATGAGAACTCACCGAGCGTGTGATGGCAAAAATCTAGCGTAAAAAGCTTTTAGCGTAAATGGATGGATGATGCGTCGAGTGAGTTTAATCGAGTCCTAAATGATAATAAGGACTTAATATCTCTAATATATGATGATATATATATTTATAGATTTTTATGTCTTAAATCACCCAACATTACAAATTTATAAATAAAATTCGCTTAAAACGTCAAGTTTATATATATATATATAATTTTCCAGCTTTTTCGGAGGTTTTTCGGCCTACTTTGAGGTTGTTTTTGACCAAGCTCCAAAATGATTTAGACTTTGGTTTTCTAGGATATTAAACTACTATATACAAAGGATTTGTAGAATATAGAATGGCCATTTTTCGAGATGTTTAGGTTGGTGAAAAAGCTCGTTAAAAACTCTATATTGGCCATTTTTGAGCTGTCAAACTTTCGGTTTCCCAAATAATTTCTGGAGGTCTTAAACTCCAAATTAAATTATGAAAAATTCCAGATCTATAGTTAAGACATAGATCTAACTTTTGAGACAAGAATCAACTCATTTCGTTGAGTTATGAATTAGTTATGATTTTTCAAAGTCGATATAAATTTTCTGCCGAAAATCCGCAGTTTTATAATCTTGAAACAACTTATGATTCTTGTTGTTTATTCAAAGACTACTAGTATAAAAGTTGTAAAAGTTGTATAACACATGTTTTCATAATATTAACATGTTTATAATGTGTTCATATATTCATATGCACATTTAAAGAAACAACTTAAAAATAAAAACTAGAAACTTATAAACTTGAGTTTTTATGAAACTTGTTGTTGTTGGTGATTATATATATTATGCAAGACTTATATAAACATAAATGTATGATGAAATAAGTTAGTATTTACTTACTTTGAAGTATTTAGAATATGATTTTGAGTAGAAGTTGAAATCCTTGCAAGATATGCACCAAAACACTTGATTTTCTTGAAGAACACTTGAAGAACACTTGAATGCACAAGTTTGTGATGTGTGAGTGTATAAATCCGGTTTTGAGAGAAGAAAAGGAGAGGTTTTTGTTGTTTGAAGTGTGGAAAAGAAGTGAGAAATGATGTCTTATTTATAGGCAAAGTGTTTGGTCTTTCAAATGATGAAAGACATGGATGAAAAGGTAGAGTGCACCTTTAAACAAAATGATTGTGTTTAAAGTAATATTAAAAAAATAAAAGTCAAACTCTAAAAACACATGGCCTATGGCTGGCCATATACATGTATTTTCATTTTTTTTGTATAAAAGTATTTAGAAATGTATTCTTGTATTTCCCTTTTCTTGTAATTTTATAAATACTTATGGATGCATTGTTTTAATGAATTGTTTTAGTCTTGCATAATTAATGTTAAGTAATTGTATTAGTGTTTGATTGTGACTAATTATAATTTAATTATGTACTTAGAGGAATTAATCCCTCATATCATAAATCGATCGGATTAATTGATTTCCCGATTCATCGCACCGATGAATTTGATTCTAATTGAGTTGAATTTTCTAATGAGCATTGTTAATCACTTTGATTAATTTCTAATGACCACTGATTAGATTATAATTGGCTATTAAATACAGAATAGGTCATTGTTGCTAACCTGGTTTAATGCCGGATGTTACAAGTTCTCTCCACTCCATACTGAGTCCACACTGTCCCCCACTCATATTTCTCCTACACCACCTGAGTTTGCACAAGGTGCCAAAGCAGTTGTTTTAAGCCCACCAACTGATCAGCCTACAACTTCTGCTCCTCATGATGCAACTGATCAATCCTCATCAGCTGCTAAAGGAGCAATATCTCAGCCTAGTGATCCTCAGGGTACAGAATAACCCTCTAGTGGAGGCTTTCCCTGGATGCAAATTCCATCACCAGTTTTGAATACTGATAATGTTGAAATGCATACATCTTCATCCCATGAAGAAGTGCCTCAAAACCAAGGCACTACTGAGGGTACCACCCATGTTCTTGATGAAGGAATCACAATCCTAGTGTTTCTTGAAAGGCAAACCACACCAATAACCTCACCTCATGATGCAGGTTTGGCCACTGCTGAATGTATTATTGACCCCTCTATGTTAGGTCACTTGTCCTTTGCACAGGCTATGAAACTTTTATCCTCTGTGCCCCTACCATCACCAAGTGAACCTACTACACCACAATCCTCACCATCATCTCCATCCACTCAATCTAAACAAACCACCCATACTCCTCCATCTACAAAAGATTTGTCCATGAAGGAACAACTTACTGTGTTGTCTTCTAAGGTTGATACTTTTGAAAATCCATGACCACCCTTCCTTCTACTATTGCAGACTCCGTGTATGCACAGCTTGCAGGATTTCATGACTCGTTCAAGTCATCCTTTCCATCACCCTCTCCACAACCTGACTACTCCTCCCAGCTGCTTGCACTCACTGCATAGCTGCAACAAATCTCCACTTCACTATCCTCTCTTCTTTCAAATCAACAGGACTCTGTGTCCAGCTTGGCAACTGTTTCCCAACAACTATCAAGTATTGCAGAAACATGTTCGGTTTCTCTACCTTCCACCTTAGCCTCTTTGAATACCTTAATGGTATCCCTGTCTAACTCTATGGCATCAGGCTTTGTGTGCAAGAATCAATACACATAGCTCTTGCACAGCTTAAGAGTCTGATGTTCAGTGACACTGACAGGGCTGCCATTTCCATTCTTTCAGCCACTGCCATATTCAATTAACCCCTCTTGAACATTTCCTTACCCTTATAGCTAACGTAAAGGACAACCTGTCTTTCTTAGTGCATAGCCTGGTGGGTTCTAAACCTGTTACGAAACCTGTTGCTGCCAAGCCTGCTGGATTCGTTCCTTTGGGCAGCACTGATGTTGAAGGCTTTGTGCCATCTCCTTCAAAGGGGGAAAAGAAATCTGCCTCAAAGACCAAGGCTAAGGGGGAGAAATCTTCATGTCCCTCTAAGGAGAAATTAGCCTCAGTTGGTCAAACAAGTATGCTAACTAACTACAGGTACTACTGCAAGTGCATCTCATGACTCTAGGAAAGTTGAGCTTACTATGGCTAAGTCTCCAAGCCCTACACCATCTAAGGGAGGGGAAATTATTTCTGAAGACAGGCCCATCAAAAGAAGATAGCTTGTTATGGAATCATTTGAGGAGGATGAAACTAAGATAGCTCCATCCACAGTAGCCAAAAGAAAAGGCAAAGCTGTTATGGATACAGAGGTTGAAAGACAATCCCAGCTCAAATATGACAAAGCTGAAGAAAAGGAAATGAACATTCCACTTTACATTTGCTATGAGTGGAAACAAGAGCAAACTGGGCTACTGGAAAGAGCAAAAGAGGAAGTAGCTTCAATGAAAGATGCTCAGGTTTTAGCTGCCAAAGAGGCAAAAAAGTAAAAATGCCATCCTTGGTAGTGTAAAATAAGTTGGAAGAGGTTGTCAAGGAAACAGATAGTGGAAAGAAAGTTGAGAAGGAGAAAAGCTCTAAGGTCTCGATCACTTAAGGAAAAACTATGTCCACCACCCCTTCATCTGTTAAAACCCAATTCCATTTTGACAACTTGGCTAGAAAGAAGTTCTTTGATGTTGCTGAAAGAAGAATAGCCAAGGAAACAGTTGTCAAAGTTGTCCCCACTTTAAGGAAAAATTAGCCTTGGAAGCTATTGAATTTTAATATTTGGTGCTGATGGCCCTGAACTAGAGTCATATGAATCAGCTGATGTAGCTAAAATGGGATAAAGAGAATGGGTTGAACTTGCAGTTGCTCTGAGCAGTTCAAAATCTGAAACTCCTAAAACTGTCAGAGCATTTGTAAGAAAGATGGAAAAGGTGAAAGGGTTGGGTCTATTTCGAGAAAATAAAATTAAGGGTACCTCCAAGATGGAACCTAAAGTCAAACCCAGAAGACAGAAAAAGGACTCAGAGCTTGAGGAGATCGTGAATATGATTGAACAAGGGTTCTATGCCACTGAGATCAAAGTATCGTAGCCTGCCCAAAGGTGTAGAACCTGTTGAAGGTAAATACATTGAAGATCCTGAGGTTAGTGTGTTCTTTGAGGATCCCCTATCCAAGTAAATGTGTTTTCAAATAGCCTCAGATCATCTCAAAGTTGGTGTTAGACAGCTTCTTGCTTTCAGGTTCATGAATGCTTTTGTCAAGCACTTCAGGTGGAGAGTAGCAATTCTAAATCAGTTAGCAGCTTGTCATGAAAGAGGTGAACTGGACAGCCAAGAAAGTTTCTACCTTAGAGAAGAGGTTGAAAGTTTTGAAGCCAGAAAAGAATTGTTGACTGGTCTAGAACAAGAGAAACTCCTCCAATCTGCTGCTGAGCTAGAGAAAGAAAAGGAGAAGGAACAAGGCCCATCTATAAGTGACGCGTAGATGAAGAATGGAAGCTGACCATTAGTTCCACTATTTGCTTCCAACATCAACAGTCCAATTAGTTGAAGTTTTATTGTACATTTGTTGTACTTTGTCTTTGTAAATATTTATTGTTTAATCAGTTTTCAGTATGTATAAACTGATCATTTACTTTACTTCTTTGTTGTAAGTTCTTTGTAATGTAAATGTAGATACTGATAACTGATATAGTCAACTATAGGCTGAATATTGCAAATAGGGGAGATTGTTAGGCATAAAAAGGCCTCAATCAAACCTATTCAATATCATAGGGGGAGACTTCTAATTAAACCTGATTGATACACTTAAGGGGAGAATTTAAGGCTTTTCAATGCCTAATTGAAACTTGATAAGTGATTTTCAAAATCAGTTTAAGTCTGTTTTACACTGTTACATTAGTTGTAACTTGGCAGATTGACAAAGTTGTCCATAACTGCTGGACAGGTGTTACAGAAACTGTCTAAGCTGTTCATGTCTGTTGAAGAGTTTTGACTCAAGTTAGTGTTTTGTTCTTTGTGAACAGGTTGTACACTTTATGGAATTTGTTTCCATGTCCTCACGCAAAGTCTTGAAGGTAAAAGATCAGTCTACAAATCAAGACAAAGTGAAAAATCAAAAACTGCCAGTTCTGCTAAAGTTGTTCAGTAGCATGAAGACAAAGAGGATATCTGAAATCGGTGACAAACCATTTCTTATATCAAAATAGCATTACAATGAAGAGTAAAGGTCTAAAGTTGACAGTCTTCTTTAAGGTAAACCTGTGAACGACTGAGACAAAAAAGAAAAGATAAAGATTCTGCAGCAAGTGCACAAAGCCTGACTTGTCAGACTTATGCAGAACAGTAATCTTGTCTTTTTGCAAGACATTCCCACTTTCTCTACAACAAATGCAGAAGCTTCACTGAGATTCTGAGCTTGAGTATATAAGAGAAGCTTCCAAGGAATTAGAGAAATCAAGAGTGAAACATCCACAAACATAGAATGTGTATTGCAAAGCAAAGTGTGTTTTTCATGCATGCAAGTTCTGTTACATCTTAGAGTAAAATAGCTGAGTGTGTCTAAGCTGATTAACCTCAAAGTTGATCTGTATGTGTCTTGTGAAAGCAATGAGTGAGTCTGAGTGATTCAATTTATTTTAACTAGTCTGAGTGAGTCTTATATTAGTTTATAGTCTGTTGTTCCAATTCTGGCTTCTCAGTTTGGATCATTCCGCAATCCAAACTAGTTTGTAATTTAACAAGTGTTAATATAAACATACAAACATTGAGAAAAAGTGTGTTATAAAGAATTATTTGTATTCACCCCCTGCCCCCCTCTACAGTGCTTATATACATACTTGGAAACCTTTTGGGACCTACATGATTATTTTGAAAATCATTAAAAATCTTATTACATAACCCTTTGTAATAAATAACTTTAGCTGCATATTCAATTACTTCACTCTCATACTTCACCACATTCTCAAGAAGAGCATCTTGAAGTTCAATATCTTCTTTTTGAGATTGTTTCAAATCCCCTTCAAGAACAACAATTTTGTGTTCCAAAACAGAAGTTGGAACATATAGGTGAGGTTTGAGAGTCACCGGTTTAGATTTCAACTCAGCCTATGAATGGTTGTAAGATGGTCATCATCTACAATGAGATTTCTAGACGAGTAATTGTTGTTCAGCTACTCATAAGACATATGAGTTTGAATATTCTTTAAGTTTTTTCGGTTAATTTCCTCTTGCTTCAAAGCAACTTCAGATGATCTATAAAAGATAGCTTTGTAACCTCCTCTCATATAATTGAAGTTGTATAGAGTAGGCAATATCATCGACAATTTACCAAGAGTTTTTGGATTTTCAAAACCAATTCCTTCTTTAGAGTGATAAAAATATGTCTGTTTAGGCTTACTCATAAAAATTGTTTGATCTGTTTATTCGCATTTGAGAAATTTATCATCAAGTTCTTTGATACAGACATACAGATCAACTCTTTTCTTTTCAATCATTTTGAATTTTTTCTTGCTATCAGTATTCTCAAAATGCAACAACTCATAATGTTTCAAAAGTTCAGATAGCTCAGATATCAATGAATCCTTAATCTCGTTTGCAGTACAGTTTTTGAGATTAGAATTCACATCATCTATCTTTGCTTTTTCATAAAGAAGTTCTTTATATAAGTTATGCTCATTCATCCACTTTTTTTTAAATCCTTAGCTTGTTTTTGTTCACTAGGTTTTTTGTTGTTTAAAGACAGATTTTTTTGCTTGCAGGTCATTTATGGTTTTACACAGAATAATATCAGTATGGGAGGTTACCTCATAGATCTCTAAGGAAGTCTTCTTGTCCTTTGGCCATCATGCAATCTGACTGATGGTCTTCAGCATGTATGGTGTCTATTTTACTAAACACTAATCTTATAATAAAAATGGAACTAATCCAAACTAAAACTAATAGACAATAGGCAAGTGTAACCTATCGTATAGTAGAATAGTTTAGGTAAGAACCGAGTATCGATCTCAGGGAAACGATGCAGAATGATGATAATAAGTCTTTGGTTACTAATTAATCATGTACAATAAGTAGTTGATTCTAAATAACTATTATAATGAAACAAATGAACTAACTTGGATTATGAAGTAGAACAAACAAAAGCAATTGACAGTTTAGTGTCAAAACAATGCATTTACTTAGAATCAATCCCCCTAGTCTCGATGATAGCATTTAAAGCCCGCTATTAAATTTAACTCAATTGATTCTTAAGCCGATTAAACTTCCTGGTCAGGTTATTTAACTTTATGAATATCGGAAAGACACGTGAAGTTCTTCACTATATCCACCTCAAAACATGCAATTAAAACACAATCACTTTGATTATTGAAGTTATATGATTAAGACTAATCCAAGTTACACAAGATGGTTCATCTCAATGTAACTTCACTTGTAAAGTCATAAACTTGAAAAACCATAACAACTTCTTTTTACCGGTTCCGGTTTCAAGAAACGATTAACTGGTATAACAATTAGTCGAAATAAATATTCAAAACAAAAGGCTTTCGCCACAAATTGAATTGACTATCTATTGAATATTAATGAAATCCCAAGTTTTACCAAACAAATGTAACCAAATAAACCAATGAAATCAAAAGAATGATTCAATCCAATAACGTTATCATCTAAACTAGGGTTCAATCATCTAAGTAAATGCAAAAGAAAATCACCCCATGGTTAGGGTTACCATCATCTCAATCAAAACACTAACAAAAGAATCCATGAAAGATACCAAACCAATGTTAGAATGATGAATAGAGAAGTTGAAATCGTGATACTCTTCAATTGTTCTTCACAAAAATCGTCTCTTGATGCTTGGAATCGTGTTTTCTCCCTTTGCGTTGCTCTCCTCCCCCTTCTTTTCTTCCCAGCCGTTGCCTCTTCCTCTCCAAGCTAGGGTTTTTCTCCTCCAAGCTAGGGTTTTATTCTCCTCCTCTTTCCTTTTCTGCGTGCGGCGCTCCACTTGGCAATCCATGGCCATGTTTTCTTTTTTGTAGTGGTGCTTTTATCTTCAAATCCATGGCCATGGATTTTCATTCATGTATCAGCGGCACGATCTCTCTTCAAATCCATGGCCTATCTAAATTCCATGGCCATGGAATGTTCTTCTTCGTATCCAATACTTATCTATAAATCTTGACTTTGCATCATTCATTTTCCTTTGATTCGTAAATGTTCGCTACAAACCTTTGGAACCAAAAATTACTTCATTTCAGTATCAAATTCGAAAGTTTAGCTATCAAAGCACACTTAAATGAGGGAGATATGCCAAGAAAAATATGTATAAAATCAACAACATCAATGTACATCCTTGAAACCTGATTCTTCTTCCTCGAGCCCTAATATCTCGGCTATGTAACATAACCGACCAGCCTCTTCCTCTTCCTCTGATTCTTTTTCAACCCAATAATATTTTTGAGCAATCAGGGCCTTTGCTTCTGCTTTTCTCCTTACCACTTCCAGCTTACGCTCATAGTACCCAACTTCCTTATCATACTAGTTAATACATTCTTTATCATAATGTCCTGATTTCCACATTTATAACACAGTAGGGTTTTCTCTTTTGCATGCTTCTTGTCCTTAGACCTTCTCTTTCAGTCATCATCTGACCTTTTATCATCTCTCCTTGAATCTCTACTATCATCTCTCCTTTCCTGGCGAGCATTTCTTTCATCTCTACGATCATATTTTCTTTCCTCCCTATCATTTCTACGACGTCTTAACCCACTGTCATATAGTAATTGATTATTGGTTTTCTTCTTGGTGAACTTATGAAATCCGTTAGAAAGAAGAACCAGTTGATCTTGAATGTCCTCTAATTCAGCGTATGAAAGATCAGCATGTTTGTCTTTAGGAGATGATTCTGCTGCTTTAGATGACTTCTCTGATAGTAAGGCTAGAGAGTTTGAGTTACTAGTGGTCTTTTTCACAGAAAGGGCCTCTACTTTATTAGACATAAGGAGATAGGCATCAACATCTCCCTATACTTCTTAAATTCTTCAAACAGCAAATGAATTGAAGTTTCATTCAGAACAATTGTCCTCTTCAAATCTCTACAACTAGACCCTCACTTAGGTTTGTGAGCAGACATGAACTGAATGTTTATGTCATCCTTCGGTTTAGCAATCTTTAGCTTATTTTATTCATTCAAAACAACACAGAAATGTGTGTACGTCGCTTGTAGTGATTCACCATCTTTAGCTCGAAAGTTTGAGAAATTTGACTTAGCCTCTTCAACTTTCCCATGATCATCTAAGTCAACTCCAAGCATTTGATTAGCTAATTCTTACCATAAATCCTTCATTGATAAGTTACTGTCTATTCTCACAAGAATATCTTCTGGAATAGCCTGATATAAAAAGTATTCTGCCTTAAGATCTGCCATTTCGCTTTGTTTTTCAGCCTCAGATTCAGGCTCTCTAACAGTACGAGATGGAAGTATGGGAGGTGCATTGTCAGGTCTAGATTCTATAACTCTGTATCACATAGCAAGACCTTCTTCGATCGACTGTAATATGATTTTGCCTAACTCTTGAATCCAAAGGAATTTGAGGAATCTTTTATTCCATTGTTTTTAAGCACCAGGATATAACATCGGAGATCGTGCATTAGAACCAAGAATGAGCGCTTCTCTCGACATATTGAGTGAAAAAAAATGGATCTTAAGGTGGGAAACTAGTTTGATAAGAACACGAAACACCACTCTTTTCCTTTTAGAACCTGTGTAGGTCCCAAAAGGTTTGCATAGTGTATTGTTCTAAGCTGTAGAGGAGCAGTGAATACAGCAAATTAAAACTCAACACTCTTTTCTTAATGTTTGTGTATATTATTAACAAGTGTCAATTACAAACAAGCTTGACTGCAGAAAGGTTCAAGCTGAGATGACAGATACTACAGATGTTTAACTAACACATTCAGACAAGATACAATGAAGACACTCACTAAAATGAACTCACTATTTACAATACACAGATGGAGAGCTTGAATAAGAACAGCTTAGACACACGTTACTGTTTTATTCAAGCAAACTTGCATGCATGGAAAAACACACTTCAATGCACGACCTGAATTTCTGACTCTTGGTTATCTCACAATCCTTAGAAGCTTCCTTGTATACTCTCACTAAGAATCTCAGTGAAGCTTCTTCATTGGACGATGAGATAGTGGGATGTCTTTCCAAAAAGACAAAACAACTTTTCTGCACATTCTGATACAGCAGACTTGTCTTCATGTGGCAGAATCTTTGTCTTTTTCTTTTTGTCTCTGTTGCAGAAGGCTTTAACCAAAAGAGGAATGTCAAACTTTGAATCTTTCTTCTTTTGTTAAGGCCATTTTGATATAAGAAATGGTCTGTCACCCATTTCAAATATCCACTTTGTCTTCGTGTAACAGAACAGCGTAGGCAGCTTTAGCATCTTCTGTTTTCCATTTTGTCTTCGACTTTGTAAACTGATCTAGTAGTCCAAAACAATACATGAGGACTTGGAAACATATTCCATAAAGTGTTCAGCCAGTTCATAAAGAACAGGTTCTGTTCACGAAGAACAGAACACTTAGAATTGGTCCAAGCTACTCAACAGAATAGACCAGCGTAGACAGTTTATGTCCAGCCTGTTCAACAGATTGAACAGCTTGGGCAATCTGCCTTAGTTGTAACGAATGCAACATGGTAAACATTTCAGGTTTCAATAAGGCAATCTGAATATCCTGTTATTGCAAATCACTTTTCAGGTTTCAATAAGGCATTAACACGCCTTACATTATACATTTAAGTGCATCAAACAGGTTTGATTAAAAATCTCCCCCAAGGATGTAGAGCAGGTTTGACTGAGGCCTTTTTGTGCCTAACAATCTCCCCCTATTTGCAATAATCAGTCTAAGCTGATTTTATCAATAATCACTATATATTTTTACAATACACTTTGCTGAAATGAAATTACAACATTAAGGTAAAGTAAAGGATCAGTTTATATATACTGATTTTGATTACAAAAACGACATATGTTTTTACAAGAGTACAACTAATGAACTAATGTAGATTAAAACTAATGTAAAGTAAAAGTTACAACAAATGCAATAAAGTACAACTTATGTACATAAAATTTCAACAAGTTGGACTGTTGATGATGGGAGCAAGTAATGGCAAGCCTGTCCAACTGATGGGCAGCTTCCATTCTTCATCTACACAAGTAGTAGATGGACCTCAAGCTTGTGAGAATGGTTCCCTTGATGATTTTGGTTGCTGGATCATAGGCACAGGTGTACCAAAATTCATACACCATCTCCTGGTATAGGACACCAGGATATGCAGTCATGGCATAGTGTAGAGGGTGAACCTTCAGAAACTCCACCATATTTTCATAACCTTTCCCCACATAGTTTTTAGGAATGGTTAGGTTTGGAATGTAGTTTGTGGGTTTCAGTGTTAGCATCGTGGTAACAGAAGGGTGTTTCTCAACATCCTTACCAACGAAAACCTGAAGCAAAGGGTTGTTTTGGTGAGCCATGTTTAGATTAATGGAGAGATGAGTACTGGACACTTAGTCGATTTAGGGTTCTTTGGGTAGTTATGGTAGCAGTAGAGGAAGAAGAAGATGAAACAGTAGAGGAGGTATTTATAGGATTCGAATGTGAGTGGGTAGGAGAGAGAAAGGTTTGGGCAGTTAATTTGAAATGTTCTTTAACGGAAAATGGAACGGTTGTCCATGTCAGAACGGTTGTCAGACCACTTGAACCTTTATAGTCACTAACACACGTTAACACACATTATCCATAGATAATTAAGTTTAATAAATACAGAAATAAAGTAACTTAATTATGAAGAAAGGTAATTAATACTGATGTTCTAAGCTGTTGGTTAAACCTATAATGAGCAGGGTTCATCACAAACTGTTCATTCCTCAGGCTATTCATTCAACCTGTTAGCTATGTAAGAACAAGTTATGTTCAATAGCTGAACAGGTACAAGACAATGTCTTGTATGACAGATTGAGAGAGTGAGCAGGTTGGAGGTTTGATCAACAGAACAGGTTTGAAGTAAAAGCTGATGTTTTCAAACCTGTTATACGCTCAAGCTGTTCAAGTTTTTCAGAAATTGGCTAAGTGTACAACATGCATAGCCTGTTCTGTCTAAGCTATTCTGAGAAACTTGAGCAGTTTGAGACATATGATGCCTTAGAGCATTAGGGACACTTAGTCACTTTTATTTAACATGCCTAGCTTGCTTACAAGATAATTAAACCTTTTTTCATCAAGAGGCTTGGTGAAAATTCTGCAAGCTGTTCTTCTGTGAAAATAAAACTTACCTCCACATTACCTTTCTAGATGTGATCCTTGATAAAATGATGTCTGACTACTATATGCTTTGTTCTGGAAAGAAATACTGGATTGTTGGAGATAGCTATAGCACTTGTATTATCACACAGAATAGGAGTCTTCTTATATACAAGCCCATATTCTTCAAGCTGATGCTGCATCAATAGAATCTGCCCACAGCAGCTTCCAACAACAATATACTCAGCTTCAGAAGTAGAAGAAGAAACTGAGTTCTGCTTGTTGCTAAACCAACTTATCAACTTACCACCAAGGAGTTGACATCCACCAGTTGTGCTTTTTCTGTCTAACCTGCAAACTGCAAAATCAGAATCTGAATATCCTGTTAGCTCCAGACTTGAGTCTTTGGGATACCAAAGACCCAAACCTAGTGTACCCTTAAGGTATCTGAAGATTCTTTTTACAGCAGCTAGATGTGATTCCTTAGGATCAGCTTGAAACCTAGCACATAAACAGCTAGCAAACATAATATCTGGTCTACTAGCAGTTAAATATAACAAGCTCCCAATCATGCCTCTGTAAGTTGTTACTGAAACACCTTTGCCACTGGCATCAGCATCCAACTTTACATTGGTTGCCATTGGGGTTTTGATAGGAGAACTTTGATCAAATTTAAACTTTTTCAAAAGATCTAAAGTGCACTTTCTTTGATTTATGAAAATTCCATTTGAGGTTTGTTTAACCTGTAATCCTAGAGAGAAAGTAAGTTCTCCCATCATACTCATTTCATATTTTGATTTCATGAGTACTGAAAATTTTTGCATAACTGCTCATTCGTAGAACCAAATATTATGACATCCATATAAACTTGAACAAGAATAATATCAGACTTTACCTTCTTTATGAACAATGTGGTATCCACTATACCTCTGGAATACCCATTGCTCATAAGGAAATCAGTTAGAGTGTCATACCAGGCTCTAGGGGCTTGTTTTATACCATAGAGGGCTTTGTCCAACTTATAGACAAAACCTGGGTAATGTTGATTTTCAAAACCTGGAGGTTGCTTGATATACACTTCTTCTTGCAGCTTTCCATTCAAAAATGCACTCTTTACATCCATTTGAAATACCTTCATACTCTTATGGGTAGCGTAGGCTAGAAACAAACAATTTCCTCTAACCTGGACACTGGAGCAAATGTTTCATCATAGTCAATGCCTTCTTCGTGTCTGTAGCCTTGAGCAACCAGTCTTGCCTTATTTCTAATGACATGACCTTGCTCATCAATTTTGTTCCTGAAAACCCATTTAGTGCCAATTATTGTTTTACCTTTAGGAGCAGGGACCAGCTTCCATAATTTGTTTCTCTCAAACTGATTGAGCTCTTCTTGCATGGCAGTGATCCAATTGGCATCTTTTAGTGCTTCATCCACTTTCTTAGGCTCCATCAGGGACACAAAGCTAGAAAACATACAAAAGTTTCCTAAGCTGTCCCATCTTGTTTGCACCCCTTTGTTGATGTCCCCAGTTATTTGATCATTTGGGTGACACCTGATCCACTTAGGATCTTGCCTCAATGAAGATTCTCCTGAGTCATTTGCATCTTCAACAGGTCTTGTTAGACAGCTTTCAAGATTTTCAGACACACTGTTATCTTGAGCATGTTCAATTGTTGAACATGACTCTCCATTGTTGAACTTCTCAGCAGAGGATTCAGGAAAATCAGCGTTGATTGGTTAAGGACATCGTGTTGTAATTATGTCAGTACACTTATTGACACAGGGTGTATCAACATATCATCATCATGTCCATTGTGGTTAACAGGTTCCACTCTGGGTGTAGTGGAAGCTTTTCAGTCCTTTTCTTCATTAATGGAATGCATGAGATCATCAAAGCTGAACTCTCTTGAAACTAATTCAGGAACAGCTTTGGTGGTAGCAATCCTAGACTCCTCAAAGGTGACATTGATAGATTCATCTATCACCTTTATTTTGTAGTTGAATACACTGTAGGCTTTGGAGATAGCAGAGTATCCAACAAACACACGTTCATCAGCTTTGGGTTCAAATTTTGCCAGCTGGTCCCTATAATTCAGAATGAAACAGGGACATCCAAACACATGGAAATATCTAATATTTGGGCTTCTCCCTCTTATTAACTCATAGGGAGTCTTGTTGAACCTTTTCACAACCAAGGATCTGTTTTGGGTGAAGCAGACAGTGTTGATAGCTTCAGCCTAGAATGATGAAGGTAAACCTGATGCATACAGCATGGTTCTAGCAGCTTCAATGAGAGTTCTGTTTCTCCTTTCAGCAACTCCATTTCGTGGAGTTCTTACAGCTGAAAAGTTTTGTGAAATCCCTCTTTCTTCACAGAAGTCTTCAAGAGTACTGTTTCTGAATTCAATACCATGATCACTTCTAAGCTTCTTAACTTGAGCAGAGTTCAGCATCTCCATCTTTTTTATAAATCCAATGATTTCTCTAGGAGCCTCTCATTTGCTCTTCAGAAAGATCGCCCATGTAAACCTGGAGAACTCATAAACCATTACTAGAGTGTATCTTCTACCTCCTAGATTGGGACATTGACTGGTCCAAACAAGTCCATGTGGATTAAGAAGAGAGGAGTATCAATAGAGAAATTATGCTTAGATTTAAAATATGTTTTTCTCTGCTTGCCTTTCTCACAAGCTGTGCAGAGTTTATCCTTAACAAAGGTTATAGAAGGCAAACCTGTTACCAACTCTTTCTTACAGAGTTTGTTGATATTTTGAAGTTCAGGTGTGATAGCCTTTTGTGCCATAACCAGTTCATGTCTGCTTGCTTCTGGGGATAAAGCAGGTTTCAGTTGTCGGATCAGCAGATTTCATGTCCACAACATATACACCTTTCTTCCGTTGTGCACACAGCACAACTTTCCCTTGGGAATCCAATATGTAACCCAGATGCTCATCAAAGTTAACCTTGTAACTAGCATCACACAGTTGACTTATGCTTACAAGATTGTGTTTCAGCCCAGACACATAGGCTACTCTTTTGAATACTGCAGCACCAGCTTGAAGAGTTCCATATCCTTCTATGGATCCATGTACATTGTCACCAAAGGTGACTTTTAGCCCTTTTTCAGGCCTGAGATCACTCAGCAGATCCTTACAACCTGTCATGTGCCCTGAGCAGACCTGGGATGGTTGTTTAACCTGCAGAGTGTGATGGGAAAATATTACTTATTTTTAAGGGAACTCATCATAGGGATGAGTTCTCCTACTTCATCAACATTTGTTGATGGACCAGTGATATCCACACTAATATTCCCTATTTGGATTGTATCAGCTTGGATTCTATCCTCATTGACTATATTACTTCCAACACTGCTTGTTTTTTGCAATGTTGGAACTAGCAGAGTCAACGGGCCTCATGTCCTTAGTTTTTGGACAGTCTTTAGCCATATGTGTCTTCTTTTCGCATTTATATCATTTTCTCTTTTTGGCCTTTTTAGAAGAAGTACTTCCAAAAACACATTCTGAATCATTTTTGTTGATCTTTTCAGCATGTCTAGAAACTTATTACTATTTTTGGAAGAATCAACACTTTGGGTGGAAGGCACAATGGCAACAACTTTACCTGTATCCTCTTTCCTCTTTTTAGGAGGACATATATCAAATACAGGAAGTTTGGTTGGCCTTTGACCTTCCACAGGTTTGGAAAACTTATTCCTAAATTTCTCAGGTTGAGCAATGGCTTTTCCTTTGCCCTTACTGAGATGTGATGGATGTTACCTTCATTTATAACCAATTTTCCACTGTGATTTAAAAACTTATTTGAAATCACAGCAGATTTACTTTCAACATAAGACTTACCCCTGTTGAAAGCAGGTTGCTTACCTTTTGAAAACTTTTTCTCAAAACGATCAGCATCAAAGGGATTAAAAGGTCTCTTACCATCAGCTTTAGACTCAGAGCCCGTCTTGTTAACAGGTTTGGGATCCAAAGCTGCAGCTTGAGCTTGTTTTCCCTTCTTTTGCTTATGTGAACCAGCTGAGCACTTAGCATGCTGATTTGATGGAGAACACGTCCCATCATCAGTTTTTGAAGCTTTTTCACACAAGTTGTCAGTGTTTTGAGGCCTGACAAACCTATTTGTTGAGACTAGCTTACCATTTGCTTTCTGAAGGAAGGTACTTGGAAGCTCACCAAGAGTGGATTAGTCTTTTTCCAGATTATTTATCTCAACAATTGAAGTTGCTTTGTCAAGATCCCCTCCAAGATAGGCTTGGATTTGAGCAGGGATCTGTTGACTGAAACAATGGATGACTTTTTCGTGCAGATTGGCACCAAGAGTCAACCATCTTTTGAAGCTTGGAATGTTTTGTGTCTGTTTCTCTCTTTTCTTCTAATAAAATGGAATTGATGTGTTTTAATTCATCAAGTTCAGTTTCCAACTTATGGAAGCTGTCCAGTTTACTAGTTTTTATTTCAAGGTCAGTTTCTAGTTTGGAGATTTCAGAGAACAAAACATTATGCTTCTTAATGGCAGCTTTTAGATCAACAAGCAGATATTTAAACATTCTTACTTTTTCATCAGAACTGTAAGCCATGAAATTTTGTACCTTATGCATCATTGTTGGGTTCCAGTTCTCCAAGCTGTTGAGAGCCTCAGCTTCAGCCAGGTCTTGTTTGAAGTTGCTTGTTGATGGGACATCAGTGTTGGGCATCAGACAATTGTTATCTTCTTCATCTGAAGATGAGTCAGATTCCTCCCAATCACATGTCTCAGCTATGAGTCCCTTTTGCTTGTTGGAAGCCACTGAGTCTTCCAACTTCCTCAGCTTAGCCATGACCATATTGTACTTAACCCTGTAGCCATCCTCCCTGTTTGTCTTGTATGGTTTGGATGATTGACCAACAGCTTTAGACACACGATCAACAGCTATATGGCCAGTTTTGCCACATTTAAAGCACTCAACCTTAGTTTTATCAAATGCCTTCTTTTTGATGGCACCTGACTTCTTCTGCAGCATTCTTCCACCAAACCTCTTCTTGTTGAACTTCTTGACAAGCATTGCATTCATTTGCTCATCATCTACTTCAGCAAGATCTTCACAGTCTTCCTCTTCAGACATTTCTTCCCTTTCATCATCAGCCTGTTGATCAAGTTGTGTGAACACATCACACATCTGACCAGCAGGTTGTCTCACGCTTTCCACTAAGGCAGCACCTCTTTTGGACATTTCCAAGGCATTTCTCTTCTGTTGCCTTGACTGCTCATCATTCAGTAAAGATCCATAAAAATTTACAAGATTCATACTTTTGATGGTGCCTGAATTTCTTTAGTAGAAAAATAATTTCATTCTTCAGGCAGAATGTCCAAGAACTTATTCACCAGAGTCAAGCTGTCCTTAGTGATCCCAACAGCTTTGAGATCATTGATTAGAGCAGTGAACCTGGTATAGGTTTCTGTGCGTGACTCCTTTGGCTTTGCAAAGAAGAGTTCATACTGTCTAACAAGATTGTTGATCCTGTTATCTAGTGTGATAGTGGGACCATCATAGACGGTACACAAAGTATCCCACATCTCCTTTGCAGTCTTTCTTTTCTCAACCTGTTTGAACACATCATCAGGAAGAGAAATGACCAGCTTGTTCCTGGCTTTTGCATCAAGAGCAACCAGCCTTTTGTCTTCATCAGACCATTGAGCTTTGGCCTTCTGATAAGTCTATAATTTATACGATTTCTGAGTCATTTTATGATCATTTTATGCACCGATACTTCGTAAAATCCATATTATTACTCCAAGTTTGTATTTCAGGGCCAAGATGATAAAAAGAAGCAATCCGAGAGAAGTCCGAGCATATGGACTGAGGGGGCGCAGGCCTGCGCTGCCTAGCGCTCCACACAACGCCCAACCTATCCAGATACGTTCCAGCACAGGCCAGCTAAACCCTAGCCGCATCCAGGCGCGGGGGGGCGCAGGCCTGCGCCTGGCATGTGCTGGTGTGGCGCTAATACGCGTTTTTAAGCCCTGGAAACCCTAATTTCGATTCTCTATAAATAGTGGAAGAGGGGCAGCTTTGGAGAGAGTCCTGACGTGTGTGCAAGTGTGCCGAAGCTCTGCCGGAGTGGATCTATGATACGGTAACGAAGACGGTGGTTCGCAAGCTATCCTATGGCTCAGATCCGTGAGTGTGACGAGCATAAGATGAGCGGCTAATCCCATTAGCCGTTTGCGGAGGATCTACCGCTAAATTTACTTTACTTTAATTTCTTTTGTTTTGATGTATTCGTATTGATCTAGATCTATTATGTGTATGCAAATGATAAACATTTAGCTATGATTATGATTATGTGTTGCGATTGGTAAAAGCAAGATAGTTTATAGTGGTGTTATTATTCGTGTCGAGTCCATTAGTTTAGGGATTAAGACGAGTATTAATGTTGCATACGTTATGCCGAGAGTTATTGGTTAAAACAGATTTGATTAATTTAGTCGCGCAATTGATTATGTCTATGTGATCATTGTATGAAATTATAGTGAGTAATGCTTATGCCGTGGTGGTTTCGTGAATGGTTATTCGTATCTTGATTGCTATCTTCTTCGTTAGTTACTTCGTTACTCTAAACAACTCATTCAAATCCACAATTTCACAATTTAAATGCTTTCAATAAACCTATTACTATAAGGCTAATAACCTAATCCTAATTACGAGCACACTCCCTGTGGATTCGACCCTTACTTCTCTATTTCATTAGTGGATTTAAGGTTTAAATCGGCGGGTCACAACGACGGCCCGTCGGAATTTTGGCGCCGTTGCCGGGGAGTGTAACGATAGTTTAGGTTTAAAGTTAGTTTGTTGCCTTAGTTTTAAGTTCCTTTCATTGGTTAATTTTAATCTTTATTTTATAATTATTAAAAATAAAAAAAATTATTAAAAATTCAAAAAGGTAATTGTAGTCCTCTACTTTACCACCAAAAATATAATTAGTTAAATTAGGTAATTTAAGTTAAAAGTTTTGAACATTGTATGCTTACACGTCGATTGGCTAAAGGATTGTCGCTACAATTCGAGCCCGAAATCGAAAAAGTAGCGAGATCGAACCGAAAGACTGTCAGGATTCAAATTCAACAATTAATTACGGAGAATTTAAACGCACAAGAGGAAGAAATTCCCGCTTTAGAGATTCCTAATTTAGAAAGCAATCTGATTTCGCCATGAAATCGTGATTAAGAAGAACCCGAGCGCATAGTCGATAGAATGGGTGATCAACCGAGACGTACGGTTGAGTCGCATTACCGTCCAGGTGATGTGCCCGATCTGTCTCCAATTCGTTATCCCGAAAACGAGAACGAACCCGAAGTTCGTCCTCAGTTATTCCAAATTATTCCGATCTTTCGAGGAATGCCAAGTGAGGAACCCTATGAACATCTAGCTGAGTTCACAGCTATTTGTAAAGCAAACCATGTTCGAGATATAACCACAGATGGTTTAAAACTTCGATTATTTCCTTTTTCGTTAAAATAGAAAGCGAAGAATTGGTTCGTATCCTTACCAACTAATAGCATTACAACATGGGACCAAATGAAACGGGAATTCCTTAATGAATATTACCCCATTAGTAAAACAACCGAAAAAAGAAAGGAAATTATCGGATTTAATCAAAAACCGGGTGAACAATTCTACGAAGCGTTCGATCGTATGAACGAATTATTAAGAGCGTGTCCACACCACGAAGTACCCAAATGGATGCTTATCAAAACATTCTTTGATGGTGTGAGTCAAGAAAGTCGTAATATGATTATAGCTACCACAGGAGACACATTTCTAGGAAAAGAAGATGATGAAGCCTGGGAGTTGCTTTATCAACTCGGCAAAGGTCTTAAAGTCCAAGCTGGTTCTGAAAATAGTATAGGAGTTCAAGTTATGGGCATAGATAATGCCTGGAAATGTGAGGTTAAAACTGAAATTTCAGAATTAGGAAAGAAAATGGACCAATTAATGAAGGGTTTTTCAAACCCTAGTGTATCAATTAATTGTGTTACATGCGGAGATCCATCGCATCATTCAGAAGCATGCCCTCAAGTGCAATCCACTGAGGAATTTGCTAATGAAGTTTACGGATTTAGAGCTCATCGTGAAAGGGATAATCCATTTTCAGAGACGTACAATCCGGGATGGAGAAACCATCCCAACTTTCGATGGAAAAATGATCAACCTACCAATCATCAATCCAAACCAAGATATGAACCACCAAAGAGAGAATATCAATATGGTTCAACTTCAGCTGCTAAGTATGAGCGATATTATAAGTCAAATCATCGTGATCAACCACAATTTCAAGTAGAATCAAATATGACTTCTGCGCAATTCGCAAAGTTTGCTGAATTTATGAAACAGCAGTCAGCTATCAGTTTTAAGACCATGGAGGTGTTAACTCACCAGATGGGTCAGATAGCTGAGTCGCTTACTAGGCGTGAGGAGGGGAAGCTTCCTAGCAATACTGTTCCCAATCCTTCACATGCCCATCATCATAACAAAGATAAGAAACATGAAATTAACGAAGTTAATGAAGTAGCTAAAATAACCACATTAAGGAGTGGAAGAGAGGTAGACAATAAAATAGAGATGCCCAAAGAGAAAGAGGCAGAAAAAGATACCGACACTGAACTCGTGTATGAGGAGAAAGAGGATCCAAAGAAGAAAGAGGTTCCTAAGAAGGTTTCTTTTAAAGAACCAATTAAAGCAGACATTCCAATGCCCAAAGTTGGGGAGGCGGATTAGAGTCAAGATACTTCAATTCCTCCTCCTTATCCTGCTGCTTTAGAAAATCCAAAATCTTCTCCTTACGGCAAAAGAGGCCCATAACCAGAGGATCTTTGGGATTTATTTAATCAAGTAAAGATCAATATTCCTCTGATTAAGGCTATTCAACAGGTTCCATCTTATGCCAAGTTTTTAAAAGATGTCTGTACTCAGAAAAGAAAGTATAAGGTCTCGCTCCCAAAGCAGATCAATTTAACTGAACAGCTGAGTGCAGTAGTTTCTAGTTCTCTACCTCCTAAGCTGAAAGATCCTGGATCACCATTGATTCCAGTGGCAATAGGAAATGTGCAGATTAAGAAGGCATTGCTTGATCTTGGAGCTAGTGTTAATATTTTACCTGGAAACTTGTTTGATAAACATGATCTAGGTCAGTTACAGACAACTGATATTATCTTACAACTGGCAGATCGATCAACCAAGTGCCCAAGAGGTATTTTATCAGATTTCATAGTAAAGGTTGAAGATTTTTACTATCCAGTTGACTTCCTAGTGTTGGACACCGAAAGTTCAATGGGAGATAATCAACCGGCTATTATCCTAGGTAGACCTTTCTTAGCCACAATTAATGCACAAATTAATTATAGGACTGGAGCAGTGGATATTGCCTTTGGTAATAGGAAATTAAGACTGAATGTCTTTAATGCTTCAACTTTCTCTGCTATTGATTCAGAATGTTATTTTATAGACATGGTGGATGAACTTGCGCAGCAGCATAGTTCGTTAATCAACACCAAAGATGCTACAGAGTTATTCTTTGCTGAGAGTGAATTAGCCAAGTTAAATCATATTGACTGTAATGAGTTAGAAGTAGTCATGGAATCCACATTGGAGTCAAACCAACCACCGTTGACCCATAGGACTGAAAAATTACCGACTGATTTACCCAAGTCAACCAAACCTTCAATAGAACAACCACCTGTTCTAGAATTGAAGGAGCTGCCATCGCAATCGAAATATGCTTTTCTAGGTCAGAATGACACGTTGCCTGAATAATTTCATAAGATCTGACTGAAGAGCAAGAGAAAGCTCTACTGGAAGTGTTAGTCAAATATAAAGAAGCAGTAGGGTGGACGATAGCTGACTTAAAAGGATTCAGTCCCACTTTGTGTATGCACCAAATCATTACTGATCCAGAAGCTAAACCAGCTCGAAATGCGCAAAGGAGGTTGAATCCTAATTTGAGAGAGCTAGTTAACAAGGAAGTATTAAAATGGTTGGACACTGGAACTACATATCCTATATCTGATAGTAAATGGGTAAGTTCAACCCAAACTGTGCCCAAGAAATTGGAAATTACAGTAATTAATACTGAAGAAGGAGAGAAGATAACTACTCGCCCTGTAACTGGGTGGAGAGTTTGTATAGATTACAGAATACTTAATGCTGCTACTTCAAAAATCATTTTCCGCTACCATTTATAGATCAAATAGTGGAAAAATTAGCAGGACAGAAGTTTTACTGTTTCCTAGATGGATATTCCGATTATAATCAAATCCCAATCCATTCAGATGATCAAGAGAAAACCACATTTACTTGTACCTATGGCACCTTTGCCTACCGAAGGATGCCGTTTGGACTACGTAATGCGCCCGCCACATTTTACCGATGTATAATGGCTATCTTTTCAGATATGGTGGGTGGTTCTCTTGAAATATTTATGGACGATTTCTCCATATTTGAGAAAACATTTGAAGATTATCTAGGACACTTAGAAAAAGTCTTAAAGAGATGCACTGAAACTAACTTAGTGTAAAGTTGGGAGAAAAGCCATTTTATGGTAAAGGAAAGGGTAGTCCTAGGTCACATTATGTCCGAGAGAGGAATGGAGGTAGACAAAGCAGAAGTTCAATTAATTCCCTCACTCCCCCCCCCCTACCAACGTTAAAGGAATAAGATCATTCCTAGGCCACGCTGGTTTTCATCGGCGATTCATTAAAGATTTCAGTGAGATCTCAAGACCATTATGCAATCTTCTTTCAAAAGATATTGAGTTTAATTTTGATGATGCTTGTATGAAAGCATTTGAGAAGCTTAAATCAAAATTAACCGAAGCGCCAATTCTGGAATCTCCAGATTGGTCTCAACCATTTGAGATCATGTGTGATGCAAGCGATTATGCAGTTGGTGCAGTTTTAGAACAAAGATTTGAGAAAAAGCCAGTGGTGATTTACTACGCAAGTAAAACCTTTAATGACGCACAGATCAATTACACCATTACGGAAAAAGAATTATTAGTTGTAGTGTTTGCCCTAGATAAATTCAGATCCTATATTTGGGGGGCAAAAGTAATTATATACTCTGACCACAGTGCTTTAAGACATTTATTGGCGAAGAAGGATGCCAAACCTAGATTAATTCGGTGGATCCTTCTATTGCAAGAATTTGATTAGAAATTAAAGATAAGAAAGGCACAGAAAATGTTGTTGCCGATCATTTATCAAGGCTTCAGTTAATCCCAAGAAACTCAACTGATCAAATCAGGGACTCCTTTCCTGATGAACAATTATCATCTGTATCTAAAATTCACTAGTATGCGAATCTAGTTAACTATTTCGTAAATAGAAGATTGCCAGAGCACTGAAAGTCACAACAAAGAAAATATTTCGATGCTCAAGCAAGGCAATACATTTGGGATGAGCCTGATCTATTTAAAATAGGAGCAGATCAAATTATAAGAAGATGTGTCCCTAACTCGGAACACGAAGATATTCTTAAACACTGCCATACATATGCATGCGGTGGCCATTTCAGTGCAAATAAAACTGGCCACCGGATATTGCAGTGTGGGTTTTTCTGGCCCACAATATTTAAGGATGCTTACGATTTTGTTAAGGGATGCACAAGATGCCAACAAACTGGTGGCATTGCGAAAAGAAATGAAATGCCTATGACCCCGATATTAATTGTCGAAATATTTGATGTTTGGGGTATTGATTTTATGGGACCATTCCCTAAATCATTTGGATATGAATACATCTTAGTGGCAGTAGATTATGTTTCCAAATGGGTGGAAGCAGAAGCTACACGCACTAATGATAACCGGGTTGTGTGCAAATTTGCTAAAAGAAATATTTTAGCACGACACGGTATTCCAAGGGCTATTATCAGTGACGGAGGGTCACATTTTAATAATCAACACTTTTCTAGACTCCTTAAATAGTATGGAGTTAATCATAGAATAGAAATGCATTATCATCCGCAAACAAGCGGACAAGTCGAGATCTCTAATAGAGATTTCAAGAGAATCCTTGAAAAACTGACAGACCTGATTGTAAAGACTGGCCTAAAAAATTAGAGGATGCTCTATGGGCATACTGAACCGCATTTAAAACACCAATCGGTATGTCCCCATATAGACTTGTGTATGGTAAGCTTTGCCATCTCCCAGTGGAATTAGAACACCGAGCTCTATGGGCAATCAAAAACACTAATTTTAATTTACATGATGCTTGTGTTGATAGGAAATTTAAATTAAATGAACTGGAAGAAATTCGTAGAGAAGCCTACGAAAGCGCTAGAATTTATAAAGAGAAAACCAAGTTATTCCATGATAGAATGATTAAAAATATAATATTTACCAAGGGAAATAAAGTATGGTTATTTAAGCAAGACTTAGATTATTTCCTGGTAAATTAAAAAGTAAATGGACAGGTCCATTTATTGTAACGAATAACTACCCACACGGTGCGGTAGAAATACAGGACCTAAAAGGTGGTGAGTCATTTAAAGTAAACGGACATAGACTTAAATTATATGTTCAATGGGCCACCAATGATATGTTAGTATTTGAGATTATCAGACTACAAGATCCTAAAGTTAATTAATTAGTTTAGGAGTAGTACGTCTGGCTGAAGACGTAAAACTTAACGCTTTCTGGGAGGCAACCCAGAGTATTTTGATTATTTGAATTTAATTGTTTTTAAGTGTGTTATTTGTTTATGTGCTTATTTGTGTTAATTGTGTGTACCCAATTAAGTTGGGGAGGATTCATCCTCCTAAACTTGGTTGTGTTTAGAATTAGGATTTAAATTAAATAATAAAACCCGCATAAGAATATAAATAATAAAAAAATTTTAAGCACGTAAAAGAATTATTTTAACCCGATAATACGAGCGTAAGTTGGGGAGAATACCCGTAAAAATTAAAAAATTAAAGAATTAGGGTTCCAAGACCAGTGCACGGCCCAGATCGCAAATCCAGAGGCCCGGGCGCAGGGGGGCGCAGGCCTGCGCTTGCCCTGCGGCCCGACGCGCTCAAAATCTTATAAAAATGGCAGTGATCATTCTCATAAGTCCAAAACCCTAATTCCAGTTCCAGAAGACGGCGAATTCGATTTCCTAAGCCTTAAAACATCAAAAATTCGTCTTTTCTACGTCAATTCTTCGATCCAACGCTTGTTTATCGCTAAGATTATCGAGGTATACTCATTAGAATCCCATAAACTTCATTATACATAAGTTTCGTCACGTTTTATCATGCATGCATGATTAAGTTTTTGGATTTATATGGTTTTTATAGAAAAAGGGTTACTAAAAATTTTCAAATGTTCATTTAATTAATATTAAAATTATTTTTGCAAAACTTTTGATCATGCATATTTACGTATTTTTATCAATTATAAACTTTTTATCGTAAAAGGTGATATTTTTATTGATTATTTTTAAAATTCATGCATTTGACAGGGTTAGATTGGGCTCACATTGTTGGTGAGACTTAGGATTACTAATTATTATTGAAAAAGGGTGTTAAAATTAACATGCATTATGTTTATAAAAAACCCCATATTTTAATCCTTGGTTTTTTGCATTATTTTTAAATGTCAACCCAATATCATGCAAATGGTAACCGTCCTGGAACCTCCCAAAAACCTAGAATGAGAACCCACGACCCTAGGGATGTCCATTTTGAAAAACCACTGAGTGTTGAGTTCCCTGAAATTCCACCAAACACGAACAATGGTAAACCCCCTAGATTTCTCATAGAGCGTACCCTAAAAGAGTGTGATTTTGATAATTTCAAAATTTTAGAGTGTTTTGAGAGGTTAGGATGGCCTAAAGCCATACAGTTGGAACTTCCATATATCCACACTAGTTTAATCCAACAGTGGTTCGCTACTGTTTAGAAAACAGAGGAGGAAGAAGAATATGACTTCGAACTCACAGGATTAGTCGGAAATAAGAAAGCGACAATATCTTAAAGAATCCTTTGTGAGGAATTTGGCATAGACGCAGATATTCCAAGGCCTAGGGAATTTTGGTCATCTTTAGATTTTCAGGGGGGTAGAGCAAGGCAAATTGGTGGATGGTCTAAAAAATGGGATGGGATGTTAGCCACGATATTTGGAATGTCAATAGAGGAGGTGAGAGAGTATGTCCATTATAATAGAGGTGATTTATGCCCATTAGCTAAAGTGTTATGGAAGTTTGTAACACTCAATCTGCTTCCTAGAAGTCAAGACACCACTGCTGTCAGAACCCAAGAGATATTGTTAGTGCATGCGTTAATGACTGGATACCCGACCATATCTTTAGGATACATAATAATGGAGAATCTGTGGGAGAGTAGTTTCCCAGGGCAAAGGATGAATTATCCACACTGTCGTATGTTAACTGAGCTATTCATTATTAGGAAAGCGGTATCGGAACAGTTGCCAATAAAATATCTCAACCCAAACGAGATTTGGTTCACTAGAGTCACAATGTTAGGGCTAGTTTTTGAGCTTACCAAGAAGGGCTATCAAATCCGTTGCCAAAAGACCTCTAAAGTAACCGAAATCCCATTCACTACACCAGACAACCCTGAAGGACAAAACGACAGAGAGAATGAAAGATCATGAGAAAAAGTAACAATGGAAGACCTGATGAGATCTCAAATCAACATTATGAGGGACGTCATGGGTAGCATACTAAATGCAAACAAAGAACTGGTAAAGAATATTGAAAAGCTGCAAGAGGAGCAAAACAAGCATGCGAAGTTATTCCAAAGTCATTCGGATTGGCTCACCAACCTTCTGATCACTGTCGGAGAATTGGAAGAAACTGTTACATCTCAGACAGAATGATTGATTTTATAATTATTTGAATGGTTAATTTAATTACGTGTGCTAAAAACATTAAGTATGTTTGTATTTTATTTTTCCGATGTGGTTTGGTTTGGTTTGTTTGTTTGGTTTATTTATTTATGGTATTTGGATTGTAATAGTACTTTGTTTTTATTTTAATTTTAAAGTGTGATGTTTATTTAAGTTAAATTATAAAAATTGAATTTTGTTTGTTTTATTATTTGTCTAATTTTAATTATTTTGAATAAGGATTATGTACCGATCTATCTTTCTATGTTCTTAACTGATAATTTAATTTTTATGTGACGAGGACGTCAAAAATCTAAGTTGGGGAGGGTAGGTTATAAGATAAAATTAATTAATTAATTTAGCCCTCACACCAAAATTTTTAGACTACGTTCCATATCAAAAATTAGAAAGATTTACAGCCCCGCGTAACAAAACAATAAAAAATTGAAACTTTAACAGAGTTAAGCGCAAGGGGGGCCAGGCCTGCACTGGCCCTGCGTCCCATCGACCTAAAATGCAGATTTGAGCCCCATTTCACCATTTTCACAACCCTAAAGCAATAAACTACGATTGGGTGTGCGGCTTCTTCCCAAAAACACCATTTTTGTGCCCAAAAATTGCAAATTTAAGCTTCAAAACACCTACATTTTCACAAATATCAAAGATTTAGGCTAGAAATCACCTCCTTGTAGGTAGTT
The DNA here is from genome assembly GCA_020465985.1 of Centrapalus pauciflorus. Classification (NCBI taxonomy): domain Eukaryota; kingdom Viridiplantae; phylum Streptophyta; class Magnoliopsida; order Asterales; family Asteraceae; genus Centrapalus; species Centrapalus pauciflorus. The sequence goes on from JAANYP010000510.1 coordinate 152,981, forward strand.
TCATCTATTTTTAAAAATTTTGGGTAGAGAAAGTGTAGAAGAAAAAGCTAGATTTGTATCAAAGAAAGCTTCCAATCACCAAGGTTAGTGTTTTTATTGAGTTATTGCAACTTATTTCATACTTTTTGACTAAAAATGAAAGCTTGAGCTTTATGGTCATCCATGAAGTTTTCATGGTGATTTTGACTTTTTAGAGTCAAAGTATGTGAAATTGCATAATTTTGATGATAACCTTGATGTATGTTTCATGAGATATGTGTTTATGTGTTAAGTTTGTTAAGTTTCCATGATTAATTTCTAGAAATTAATTTGAATTTATAAAGTTGGTTGCCTAAATATCCATATATTGTTAAAATTATAAAATTTTGGTGATTAGCTTAAAAATTAATTTTATATGCTAAATGTTTTATTTAAAAAAATGGTAAATGTTTAGTGACTAAAATAATGACAATTTATAGACTATATATAGGATGCAAAATGTGAGCGTAAAAGTATATATATATATATATATATATATATATATATATATATATATATATATATATATATATATATATATATATATATATATATATATATATATATATATATATATAGTGCATCTTTTTAAGTGAGCGTAACTGTAAAAATTGCAATTATAGTTTACATTATTTGATTTATCTCATGCATAGTATGGTTGGTTGACACAAATTGTAGATGGCAAGGAGAACGATACAACGAACCCAAAATGTTGATATCCCAATAGATTGGTCTCCAAACCTCCTTTTATCCCAACACCCCGAACATATTAGAACACATTTATTTTTATATAGGAAATATTCTAATAAGGTGTTGACTGAAAAGAGGGTTAAGATGACTGACTTTGTGGATTACGGGATCCCATATCTTTTTAACTATCTAGGGTGGGAAGGTGTGTTTGAATTAGGTGGTAATGATATTTACCAATCTGATGTAGTTGAGTGGATGTCTACCCTAAGAAGGGAGACGGGTCGTTCAGCGTGCGATTTTAGGTTGATAGGCACTGTCCATGGTAGGGACGTGGCGATGGATGCACAAATCCTTCGCCATTTGTTTAATTTAGATACTTGGGTAGGCTACGAGGGGTCTGACCAGTAGGGGTACGAGTATATGAATGAGGGCCAATTGGCCTTTACTGATATGACTTCGTCAGGGAAGTGGATGGAGCAGGTTAATAGAGTCTTTATCCCGTCCATTTTGGAGGCCGGGTCCTCCACTTCCTACAGCCGAAGGGCTTTATCCCCGAGGTGCAAGGTACTTCACAAGATTCTTGTGAATAACATCTTACCTCGTGATAGTGACCTGACGAAAGTCAGGCATAAGGATATCACTGTCCTTCACGCCCTTCTTAAGGGTAAGCCCAGATTGTCCTTTGCATGGACAGTCATGAATGATTTATGGGCTATGTATGACACGAGAGAGAGGACGATCATCCCCCATGCTTTGTTGATCTACAAGTTCCTTGAGAGGACGAGGGCTCACTTTCACCAGATTCCCTGCTATCCCCCATTTGGGCGACGTTCATTACGGCCGCCATGTTGCCTACCTTGATTTTTTAGGGAAGTTGATAAAGGGTTCGAGATATTCGACAAAGAGAAAAATAAGTCGTCTATCAAGGATTATACTGAGGATGAGAGAAGAGAGAGAGAGAGAGAGAGAGAGAGAGAGAGAGAGAGAGAGAGGAGAAGGCCGCCAATGAGGCGGAAGTTCGGCGTTCTAAGCCGAACCTAGGTGCGTCTACGTCGCGCAGTCGAGGTAATGACAACTTTAATTTTGACCGCATGATGAGGCGGATTGAGGATATACCCGTGGGTCAGGGTGAGTTCCGAGAGGATGTGACCCAAAGGCTAGATGAGATAAATGGGCGTATGACCCAAATTTATGAAGGGGTAGATCACTTAGCGGGCCGGGTAGATCAGTTAGAGGATAGGCAGAGAGCCCTGGCATACCAAAATGCCTACTACCAGCACCATGACTGGGCATACAGGGAGGGAGTTCGACACCACGAGGACTCCATGGCCGGTATGCCATATCAGTCGGATGAGGATTACACGATGCCCGACTACCAGGCCTATAACCCTGTCGTCGTTACTTATCAGCGCTATCCGGCGCATGGCAAGCAGGATCCCCCAGACCAAATGCCTCCTCATTTGCTTCCACCGACTGCACAATTCACCCATGGCCAAAACCCGTATACCAACTTCTTCAACAGCATATTCGGTCCTCCTCCGCCTCCTCCATTTGAGTGATCGGGTACTGTCTTTCCTTATTCTTTACTTTTCTGTCTTTTATTTTAGTTTGTTATGCATTTAATTTATTTATCATAATATCATTTTTAATTCTTAGCCGAGTCCTTTTTAATGGTTTTAATGATTATATAGTCTGTCATTTATTCCTCATTTGAGTCTTGTTTGCCGATCAGGCTGTGGAACATGATGATACTTAGAAAATACATCTGCGAGGGAATTGGCTAGTGTTGACAGGATATTTTATAATTAAGAAAAAGAGTCGTAATAATAATTAAAATTTTGGCCATTTAAATGAATTCAAGTACGTTAAAATATATTAGGGCTTAAATATAAGCAATGTGTCAAAAGATTTTGAAAACCCATGCAATAAGGGGGAGAACTTAATCATGTTTTAGCCTCAAGGTAATTTAATTATAGTCTAGATGGTTTGAGAAACTAAGTCTGTAGGGGTACCACTCATGCCTAATCCCCTAAAACCATTTGGTTTGGGAGCGGTTGACCGAAATCTCGTTACATGGACCATCTAGCTAAATTAGTGAATAGAAAATAGATAGAAGCATGGTACTAAAAAGAAAATTTGTTGTAAACATGCAAAGAGGAAAAAGATGGTCGGAAGACCCACATGTTTTAAGTATTGTAACATTGAGCTAAAAGGGTATTTTCAAAAGTGAGATACATTTTATAGATTATAAGAGAAGTATATTTTAACTGAAAACGTCTTCAAATTACATGTTAAGAATTTTAATGCATAAGTACGAAGGCTAGCTTGACATAAAATTCCTAGACCCACTGTCAATTCTTACTCGTTACTTAGTTAGTTCTGATTCCAAAAGCTTGTTCGGGGACGACCAAGAGTTAAGTTGAGGAGATTTGATAAGTCTATAATTTATACGATTTCTGAGCCATTTTATGATCCTTTTATGCACTGATACTTCGTAAAATCCATATTATTACTCCAAGTTTGTATTTCAGGGCCAAAATGATAAAAAGAAGCAATCCGAGAGAATTCAGAGCAATTTGGACTGAGGGGGGCGCAGGCCTGCGCTGCCATGCGCTCCACACAACACCCAACCTGTCCAGATACATTCTAGCGCACGCCAGCTAAACGCTAGCCGCATCCGGGCGCCGGGGGGGGGGGGGCACAAGCATGCGCTAGTGCGGCGCCAATACGCGTTTTTCAGCCATGGAAACCCTAATTTGGATTCTCTATAAATAGTGGAAAAGGGGCAGCTTTGGAGGGGATCTACAATACGGGAACGAAGACGGTGGTTCGCAAGCTATCAAATGGCTCAGATCCGTGAGTGTGTCGAGCATACGATGAGCGGCTAATCCCATTAGCCGTTTGCAGAGGATCTATGACTAAGTTTACTTTCCTTTAATTTCTTATGTTTTGATGTATTCATATTCAGCTAGATCTATGTGTATGCAAATGATAAACATTTGGCTATGATTATGATTATGTGTTGCGATTGGTAAAAGCAAGATAGTTTATAGTGGTGTTATTATTCATGCCGAGTCCATTAGTTTAGGAATTAAGACGAGTATTAATGTTGCATACGTTATGCCGAGAGTCATTGGTTAAAATACATTTGATTAATTTAGTCGCACAATTGATTATGTCTATGTGATCATTGTATGAAATTATAGTAAGTAATACTTATGCCGTGGTGATCCCGTGAATGGTTATTCGTATATTGATTGTTTATCTTCTTCATTAGTTACTTCGTTCGTAATTTTAGTTACAAGCAACAACAATTCATTACTCTAAACAGCTCATTCAGATTGGTATTTTAAAACTGTGACCTAGAGTATTGAAATAATATAAAGGATCTTGTTGTATGTTGACCATTTCGTGCATGACGCCATGATCGGTATACCCTAGACCATCTTTAGACTTCAACTTTCTAGGTTTATACATAATTATAGTTTGATCAGTTTGACAACGTTTGTAAAACCTATCTTCCATGTCTTTGAGTTGTTCATTTAATTATGTTTTCTCAGCCAGGACACAATGATAGTCGTAATCTATGTGCGATTTTTCAGATTTAAGCACTTGATGATCGTACTCAAATTTGGTCAGTTTGGTAGTTACTTCCATTGTTACAGTATTAGTGTTAGACACTTGATCTTGTAAAGCAAAAATGTTTGTTTGTAAATCAGCCGATTTATTTCAAGCATCCCGAAGGGAATTTTGACAAACCTTTAGTTTTTGGCCTCTTTACGCAAAACATTGAGTTCAGCAAAGAATTCTTCAGGAAGAAAATTTACCTCTTTATCTATTGAGAGAGATGTGTTATTGGAACTTGCATCTTGAGCCATGAGTGAGACTTCAGGTGCTTGAATCGTATCCTCTGGTGCCTGAGTGTCGGCAACGAAGCACATGGGATCTGCAGCATCCTCTTCGTTGTCATTATCTTCTAACCAATGTTCCTCTTCAGCGAACAGAGCTCTACCAGCATTCCTTTGCTTGGCGAGATTGTACTTTGTCTTGTAGTAATTCTCATTCTTTTGCTTCGGAAGACGACATTTGCGAGCAAAATGGCCTGGTTTGCCACAATTGAAGCATCCTTTCTCTTTATCGTCAGCTTTAAGTTCCTCCTCTTTTGGTTTCTCAGCCACTTCCCTCTTTTCATCATACTTTTTACTCTTTGCTTCTCGTCGAAGCTTGTTTGATGATTTGAGAAATTTCTTATGAAAGGCATGAGTGAGTAAACAGATCTACATTTGAAGTTCAGTAGCCTCAGGATCATCGTCAACATCATTAGTATCGGATTCTGAGGACTCAGAGAGTATTGTGAGGATTTTAGCAGCAGTTGAGGACTTAAGTTTCTTGTCTATGAAAAGAGCAAGACTGTCAGACGATGGAGTTTCCTCAGGCTTCTTGTGTTCGAGCTTACCCGAGACTTCATACTGATAGACTATGAGACTATCAAAGAGATCGTGTATGCTGATGTCATTTATCTCACAGATCAACCAGATGAATATGGTTTCAGAGAGTTCACAAACTTCCTATTCAGCTCTACTTGAGATTTGTTGACTCAATTCTTGTGGAGTTCTTCATCAGCGTGCAGTAACGGTGATATGTGGTTTCCAGAGTTTCTCCATCTTTTGCATAAAACATGTCATAGTTGTTCAATGCATTCGCTTCACGTTCCTTGGCATTCCGATTACTTCCTTGCATTTGTCTCTCAATTTCCTCTCACATCTCTCGGGCAGTCTTAAAGCTGTCTATGCTGATGTAGATTTCATCTGGAACAGTCAGACGATGTATGAGCGAGCTATCCTATCAGCCTTTATCAGGTTAAGTTGTTCAGGTGTGTGAGCCATCTTAGGAGTGTCCTCGTTTCCGGAATCAGGGCGAGGTGGTTGAGTTAGACTGATTTGAACTGGACCATTGTAGATGGATTCTAGAATGTCAGTACCTAATTCTTGACGTTCAATGAAATCGAGGAAACGAGATTTCCACAGAGTGTATCGTCCCCGATACAGAGTTGGAGGTCTGACGTCAGATCCCATAGCAAGAGTGTCGCGATTCATGATGAAGGCTTCTTTGGACCGAGATTGGTAAGTGATTATATCCTTAATTGTGCAAACACACCAAGTGAGATAAAGAAAAATTCTAAGTGATGTGAAGATGAGTGAACTCGCGGGTGTGCTTTATCCGAGAGTTATAACTATCGGATGGAGTTGTAGATGGGCTACTTAGAAGAATTTGAATCTTAAATAGGTTTGCTATTGGATCCGCAAGTAGGGACTTGCGAGTGAAGTGGATCCGCGAGTTGTAACTCGCGGGTGATACACTTAGGAGAGTTATTAACTTAGGAAAATCAGAAGTGTAAAGAGTGTGCTTTGGGATCTGCAAGTAGGAACTTGCAGATGATGTGTTAAGTACTTGGGCAGATTATGACTAGCAAGTATCAGGTAGTGATATCCGCAAGTTATAACTTGCGAATAAAGCTAAGGCTTAGAAATACTTAGAAAAAAATTAACTAGGAAACACACTACTCAGTTCTACCGAGAGTTGTAACTCTCGGATGAGGAACAATTCTTGAATGCAACGAAATTTAAACAGAAATTAAGCACAGATCTGAATGATTTTTGAATCAAAAATGCAGAATTTTTTTAAGAAAAGTTTCGAAAATCAAAGATTTATAAACACTTTAAAACCAGTCTTTTGGCTTTGATAGCAATTGTAAATTCCCTTTTAAGAAGCATTCATTCAACATTTATTCATAAGATCAATAATATTATTTGCATGAAGACCACTATGAATATAATGAAGAACAATAAGAACATTTTTGTTTAGACAAACCTTAATTGCTTTCCAATTCCATGCACGTACAATACTTTCAACAACCTAACCTATGAAAACCTAAACAAACTATTTATAAGAAAGTAAATGGATCAAAACTATCCATACCCATGGGTTGACCTATTGGTCTATTAACCTATTTACACATAACTTTGAAACCTTACAAAATAAACACAAAACTAAGTTTCATTTATTACAATATAAACCCTGAAAGTATCACAACTCTAGATCTAACAACCTGAAGAACTGAACACGAAGAATATTGCTCAGTGCTTTATGGCTACAACTGAAGAGTCTGTTGATGTAACTTTACTATTGAAGGAATTTGAAGTAAAGTTGAAGAATGTGACAAAGCTGGTTGAACATGCAGATGTTAAACTACAAGACGAGAAGAAGAAGGTAGTTTCTCTGGAACTTAAACTGGCAAATGTACATGATCAGGTGTTGAATCTCACAGCTGAGAATTCTAAGCTGATTGAGAAGCTTAAACTGTTTGAAAATCAAATGACTGATCATGATTCCATTTCAAAGTTAACATCTAAAAGTCTGAGCTGATTGCAAAACTTACTGAATCTGAACCAATTCGTAAGAACAATTATTGATATTCTTGTTCAGTTAAATACAGATAAAGCATTTGCTTTAAATGATGTCGCAAGATTGAAAGAAGAAGTTTTAAATTTTGAAGAAAAACAGAAAGTTTTTAATTCTGAGAACCATATTCTTAAAGTGAGAATATATGAATTATCAAATGAACTTGAAGATTCTAAACGTGAGAATTTTCAGAATGCAAATCAACTAAAATATTGTTTGCCTGAACGATCTGGTTTGTACAAGAAGATTAAAGATCTTGAAGAGACATTTTTGAAGACAAATCATCCTCATCAAAGTTATGTTTCAAACAAATCTGAAGAATTTTTTGCTCTTGAAAAAGGAATTCTCTTTAACTAAAGAATTATTTGAAAAGGAAGAAATGTGTTCTTCCTTAAAGAACAAGATCTCAAAGCGAAATCTAAATTGTTGAAGATGAGAGAAAGTTGTTCTTAATTAAAGAATAATATTTCAAAAACTGGTTTCCAATCATTTGATGATGACAGAAATTCATATTTTCTTAATATTAAAGGATTTGAAGATCAAATATTTCATCTTTCTTAACGATTTAATGTTTCCCCTTCTTCAAATGAATCAGAGGTTAAGGATTCTAATGTTTGTTTAGAAAGTTGATCATTCTGATTTATCTTTAGAAAGTGAAAACAATATAGCTAAAACTCCTAAGTTTGATTTGTCTTCATATCTTCAACTTAAATATCTTTTAAATATAAATAAAGGCAAAGATAAAGTAGTTGAAAAACTTCCGGTGAAGATTTACCCTGGTGAATCTTTAAAATCAAAGTTTTCAAAAGTTTCTGAAAATACTCGTTATTCTTTTCAGCAGAATTCTTCCAAGAAAAATACCAAGTATTATCGATAACAGGCTAGCACCGTACAGATTTTTAGAAAGAAAAGTTTCATAATTCTGTTCGTTCAGATTCAAGATTCTTTCATAAATCACATATTCAATTTTATCATACCAAAAGAAATTTGTTTCTTGAGTTTGAGAAAAAAGATAAGAAATATATTCTGCGATGGGTACCTAAACTTGTAATGAAATGGTTACCTAAACCCATATTGAAATGGGTACCCAAGAGCGCTAACAAGCCTGGATCCAAATTGTTTGGATACCAAAGACATCTTAAATTTTGCAGGTTATTGGTTTTAAGTCTATTCAGACTAGAACCCGATCTTAAATTCAAATGGTTTACATTTATTTCAGACTGAACTCCGAGCTTCCGCAACAAAGGCTTCTAATTATTTCAGATTAGAACCCGATTCTATAAGATGAATTTTTCTGAAATTCCTGTCCTGAATTCAACTCTGAAGTTGTATTGACAAAGAGAGAGTTTTATTTTACAATTTTTTTTTCTACTGATATATTTTTTATGAGTTGACTAACTTTGTGTGCTTATTTTCGGGGGGAGTTTCAGACGCACTCTGGCGATGATATTTTTTTTACAAAACTGTGTGATTTTGACTAAAATATTTTGTGCACACATAAAAAGTTTTTTGTGCTGAAAAAAAACAATTTTTTAAGGATGTTAACTTTTTGTAACATCCAGCATTAAACCAGGTTAGCAACTACGACCTAATCTGTATTTAATAGCCAATTATAACCTAATCAGTGTTCATTAGAAATTAATCAAAGTGATTAACAAGGTTCATGAAGAAATTCAACTGAATTAAAATCAAATTCATCGGTGCGATGAATCGGGAAATCAATTAATCGGATCGATTTACGATATGAAGGATTAATTCAACTAAGTACATAATTAAATTAAGATTAGTAACACTAATCATGCATTAATACACTTACTTAACATTAGTGATGCAAGACTAAAATAAAGCATTAAACAAATGCATTTAAAAGTATTTATGAATTTACATTCTAAATACATTTATACAAAAAAATAATGAAAATACATCAAAATATCTTCTAAAAATCTTCCCATAGGGAGTAGGTTTTGACTTCATTTTTATAATACACACTTCCATAACCCATCAAAATCAAATCCTTTTTCATCTTCTTTCATCTCATCCAACACTCCACTCAACCTCCATTTGAAAGACCAAGACTTTGCCTATAAATAGAGAGCTTCCCTTTCATTATTTTCACACCAAAACTCTTCCTTTTTCTCTCTAAAAACCGGATCCCACACACACACCCACTACAAACATTTTCATTAAAGTGTTCTTGGTGAAATTCAAGTGTTCTTGGTCCAAATCTTGCAAGAGTTCCAACTTATTCTCAATTTCATACTCCAAATACATCAAAGTAAGTAAACACTAACTTATTTCATCATACATTTATATTTATATAAGTCTTGCATAATATAAATAATCACCAACAACAACAAGTTTCATAAAAACTCAAGTTTATAAGTTTCTAGTTTTTGTTTTTAAGTTGTTTCCTTAAATGTGTTTATGAATATATAAACACATCATAAAAGTGTTAATATTATGAAAACAAGTAATATTTATCTGTTTTATAACTTGTATACAAGAAGTCTTTTAATAAACAACAAGAATCATAAGTTATTTCAAGTTTATAAACTGCGGATTTTCTGCAGAAAATTTATATCGACTTTGAAAAATCATAACTAATCATAACTTAACGAAATGAGTTGATTCTTGTCTCAAAAGTTAGATCTATGTCTTGACTATAGATTTGAAAGTTTTCATAATTTTTTTTGGAGTTTAAGACCTCCAGAAATTATTTGGGATACCGAAAGTTTGACAGCTCAAAAATGGCCAACATAGGGGTTTCAACAAGCTTTTTCCCCAACCTAAACATCTCAAAAAATGGTCATTCTTGACTTTAAAAAATCTTTGTTTATAGTAGTTTAATTTCCAAGAAAACCAAAGCCTAGAACGTTTTGGAGCTTGGTCAAAAACTGCCTCAAAGTAGGCCGAAAAACCTTCGAAAAGCTGGAAAATTATATATATATATATATATATATATATATATATATATATATATATATATATATATATATATATATATATATATATATATATATATATATATATATATATTTATATATAAACTTGACGTTTTAAGTGGGTTTTATTTATAATCTTGTAATGTTGGGTGATTTAAGACATAAAAATCTATAAGTATACATATTATCATATATTAGAGATATTAAGTCCTTATTATTATTTAGGACTCGGTTAAACACATTCGGTTTCATCACCCATCAAACAACGCAAACTTGCATTTTTGCGCGTATTTTGCCATCACAAGCTCGGTGAGTCTTCATAGCCCCTACTTTCACTATCTATTGGGGTGGAAATACATGCACTGTTTTCATATGGACATCAAAACTGTTTATTTCTTATATGTATTACATGTGTGGATCCATCAGCCCTCAAATCATGAACTGTTAATTGCATTTATTTGTAAGCGCGATTATATTGTGGATAGATCTATCGGGAGTCATGTCCCCCATCCGGGTTAGTTCGGCTCGGCTAACAGTGGGTGCATATATATTCAACACACGGTATTACGTATGGGAATACTGCACAGAGCAAACTCATTTAATTACGCTTCGGTTGAATGATCGTTTATGTAATACATACACGGAATTTATGCTTTATAAAATCAACTCATCTGAAAATGTCCATACAATTGGTCTTTTCGCGTAAACCTATGAGCTCACCAACAATTTGTTGAAGTATTCTAGCATGTATTTTCAGGAGACTGAGACATGCACATCTATCGAAAGTATTCCAAGGCTTCCGTTCATTTTGGAGTCGCATCATTTTTAAACTCGGAGATTTACTTGCATCTTTCCGGATAAACTAAATTGTGTATTTAAATCTTGGTATTTTAAGAACTACTTACGATGTATTTTGGTTATGTATAACAATATTTATATTTGAAGTTAAATCAATGTATTTTTGAAAACGTCTATATAGTGGTAGTTCGTTATGATTATGGTTACGCTTCCGCGACGTCACGTTTCGTTGCCAACCGGGGTAACGGGGTGTGACATTTTTGTTTCTCTGAGTATATAATTGAGTTTAATTTTTCTAATCTTTTTGATTTTCATAATCTTATTTAATCTGAGATTCTTTTTGTTATTCTCCCATGCACTCTTAATTCTTCCAATTCATTTATACTAAATTTTCCCATAATCTCCCATGAGCTAATTCTTTAATGAAAATATGATTCATTTCATATTTTATATCAGATTTTACATTTCATTCTGATATATCCCATCTAATCGTTCCCCAAATTCATTCTGAATTTCATCTCCTAATTTGTCTGAGCTAAAAATCCTAATCATTCTTTGTGTGATATCCCATGAGCTGAAATTCTGAACATCATTTCTGCTGACTCCGATTATGCACAAAATTGTGTGGTAGCCATAAACATCGCTTCTATGTTCTAACCAGAACTGAAAGACCTACCCAAGGAGCAAACCACCTATAGTTTGTGTGAGTGAGGGTTCTTTAGGTCTATTAGTTGAGAAGTGTCAGTTTCACGGGATACTGACTGGGTTGAGCAGAGATAAAATATAAATTAAAGGGGTATATTGAAAGGAGATGATGGTGCATCAGATCATGCTTTTACTATGAAGCTGATTGATTTGTATTTCTGTAAAGTGTGCCGGAGGGAGCTTGTTAGACCTTAATTTCGACCACGTGGGTATTAGTAATTCACAGATTTGTATTCCCTGATTTTTAAGTGTGTTGGGTATTAGTAATTCACAAAAAGTGTTTTAAAACCACATAAAACATTTAGAAATTAATTTCAGGCTTAAAACTGCATTTTAATACATTTTGAAAATCTGGAAATTAATTCAACTGTTAAAATTCGGACCATCTCGGATCACAAGTAGAATAAAATTTCAGACCAATTTGGACAAAATTTTAACATATTTCAGACCAAATTTCGGACCCATCCGAAATTCGGATCAACCGAAATACTGTTAAAACAATTTTCGGATCACTAAAGTTGTTTGTTTTTCAATCTTAAACTCTTTCCAACCCATCTCAGATCATCTGAAATTCAGCTCTTCAACAGAATTCTGATCATCAGGGTTGATCACAAATTATTAAGTTAACCATCCGAGTTTCTCACAAGTTCATCCGAGTTCGATTCATCCAAATTCGTTCCATCCGATTTCGTTCAATCCGAGTTCGTTCCATCAAAGTTCGGTCCATCCTACTTTTAATTCATCCGAATTTTTAGTCCATCCGAGTTCTACTGTTCATCCGAATTCCTAATCGTCCGAGTTCTTCAATCCAATCCGAGTTACTATTCATCCGAAATACTTCCATCCGAGTTACTTTTCATCCGAGTTCAGTATCATCCGAGTTACTGTTCACCCGAATTCGGCTCAACCGAAATTCGGTTCCTGTTCATCCGAACTTCAGTTTCAACTTTAAAAGATCTTCATTTTTAATCAGCACTATTCATCATGTCTCGAGAAGCCTTTATTCTTGGATCTAAGAACATACCACCTGTTCTCTATCCGATGAGTATGAACAATGGAAGCAACTGTTTTTCAAATTTCTTGGCATGCAATCCATGGGGAATCTGCACCTTCAATCCTTAACGGAAGGACCGGTTGTCTATTACCCGGAAGTACCTGCAAGGCCATATGCCAATCCTCGTGTCCCCGCATCAAGGACTATTCGTGAACCTTCAACTGAAGCAGAGAGGGATAGATAACAAGCTGACAAAAGTGCAAAATATTTCATTTGCCAAGCCCTCCCGACTGAAATCCTGGTTGTAGTTGACAGCAAGTTGTCAGCCAAAGAGATGTGGGATGAATTGGAGATGCAAATGCTTGGGGCGGATCTAGATGACAGGGCCAAAGTAGAGGAAGCTAAGGCCAAATTCACTGATGTCTGGGGCAAAGATGGGGAATCTTTTCAAGGTACCTTCACGAGGTTCTGTGCAGTCATGAATGAGCTGAAAAGCTGCACATTATAAAAAAAAGATGATATCAATATCCAGTTCCTTTCATCCTTGGCTCCTGAATGGAAAATTGCAAGTCGAGCCACCAAACGCATTCTGGACATTCTAAATGTCTCGATTAACGTGGTTTTCAAAGAACTTAAGAAGTATCAAGGAGATGTTGATCATCATAAATAGATGGCAAACACTTTGGCATCCTTGTTACTATCATCCAACTCAGGCACCAAACCCATTGATTCTTTAGCCCTGCTCTCCAGCAAGACAATCCGCACTGAACTTCCACCGAACCCCTCTCCAATGTACCACTAGAGTCAAGGTTAATCATCGTCTCAATGCAGATATGCATCACCACTGCATGAGCCATATGACAAAGAAGAGGCAACCATACAAGAACAAATTGCCTTATGATCTAATCGTCTTAAACAAAGATGTTTTTCTCAAAACAAGACAAACAACCAGCTTCATTATGACACTGGCCTCGGAGGTATCCTGATGATAGAAGGGATGAAAGGAGAGATGATCGAAGGGATGATTGGAAACGTGATGATAGGACCAATAGGGGACGCGATGAGTGGAATCGCAATGATCGGGACGAAAGGAGGTATGATGAAAGGAGAGAGAGACGTGATGACAGACGAGACTATTGAGAGATCGCGGTTACAAAAGGCGTAGCGATAGAAGAGATTAGAGAAGAGACGATAGGAGGGACTACAATCGTCGGGACGATAGTCGCCACCCCAGCCGGGCTGACAAAAGGTCGGCTGAGAAGAGAGATGCTAGGCCTAGAGTTGATGAGCCTAAGGAAAATGATGAGCGTCTGTGCTACAAATATGGGAAACCGGGCCACTTCGCTCGGGAATGTAAGAATCAGTTTGAGCGGGATGTCGAGTATTATGAGAGGAAGCTAGAAGCTCTGAAGAAACAGTCTGATGTTATGGCCCTCGTTGCTCAAGAAGACTATTGGCATGACGCTGACTCTGACGAGGAAGAGGATAGGAATACAAGTTGCTACATGGTTGACGGCATTGGACTGGCTGATTATGCGACTACATCTGATTCAAAATCAGGCACGACTGTCGAGGGGGAGAGAAAGCAAGATCCAACAGCGTGTCTGATGTCCAAGTCCGGGGATTCCGAATGATCCACGTCAGATTCAGAGGCACACGAGGTACATTCCTTTTACATTAATGAGTCTTTAAATAATTTATCAGTACAAAATGAATGTAACTTGCACACACAAATACTTGATCTAGGAGATAGGTTTAATGCTGAAAAAGAAAAGTGTGTCAAGGCTGAACACCTAGCCCAATCCTTCAAAGAAAAATCTGATGTATATGAAAAAATGGCTAAATAATCATGAGGTGATAAAGAAAATGATAAGTGAAAAAGAAGATGTTGAGGATAGGAATAATTACCTTGAAAGTTGCATGGATAAAATCACTGACGAAAAGAACTCTTCAAAATCTTTAATATCTGTTCTTTCTAAACGCTTAGAGTCTGTAAGCATGGAAAACATAGACAATTTGGAAAAATACAAAATGATAGTAGAAGAGAGTATAGGTTTGTACTCACGAATAAAGACCCTAGATGATGAATTTCTAAAACAGGGTCAAACTAAAAAAACTATTCATCTAAACCAACCCAAAGAGACTAGGTTTTATCATTCCAAACAAGGAGTTGGTTTTAAAAATCCTAAGCATTTGGAAAAGGTTCAGCAAGTTTTACCTCTTTTTTATGATATAAGATATATGGGTGTTGGGCTTAGTCTTTCGATTACCAAACATCGGAAGAAGTTTTGACCCAAGAGGATGAGAAACAAAGTGAAAACAAAGAAAAAGAAATGCCTTTTAAATATGATGAAGTAAATGAGAATTATCCATATAGAGTACCTACTCTAGAGGAAGACTTCTTGTCTAGCTATTCATCAACTGAAATGAACGCAGAACGTGTCAAACCAATCACTCGACTTTACATTCCTACAAAAGTTCTTCAACATAAACTAAAAGTTTTAGAAAAGGAATTAAAGTCAACTCGAAAAAAAACTCTTGATTATCAAGAAGCTCTTCTCAAGAGTGAGGAAAAATTAGCAAGTCAAAGTTTCAACAAAATGTAGAATTAATCATCTACAAAGAAAAGTGTTACATGGTTTCAGAAAGTGTAATTTCTCATTTAAATGATTCAAAGGTTTCTTATCTTAAAAAAGTCCATCTCACATCATCTAAAAAAAGGTAAATCCAAGGTTGAAGTTTCTTCTGTCAGTTGTAAAGGTGAGTGCTCCAAATCTTCCAAAGTTGAAGTTTCAAAGAAGACTCAGAGTCAATCTATGTCTTCCAAGAAACCCACTCACCATGGAAATTTTTCAAAGTCTAAGTCTTCCATACGTATTGAATCTATCATTTTGTTCCTACAGATCATGTGAGAAGAGTGCCAAAAACAACCATGCAAGACATTTCGAATTTTTTTGTGAAGAAGGCTGTAATGTCAGATGAATTTGTTTCTAGAGATAGGTTGCATGTATTCTCTAAAAACAATGTCTGTAATGATGCATTGAAATTTGTTTCTTGTTTAAAGTATTCATTTGGTGACTTGTTAAAATTATGTCCAACTCGTTTTAGACTTCAAGTACCTGAAATGAATGCTTTCGTGCCTTATACTGTTAAAAGAATTCTTAAAAAGAAAATAATAAATACTGCATCATCGACCATAACAAAATCTGACACTTGTACTTTGCCTAGGCCCAAACCCAAAGCAAATGTAAAACAAGTTTCAAAAATTCCAAAACCAAAGGTAATTTCATCGCCTAAGGTTCCAAAGCCTGTTAAATCCAAACATAAATGGATTCCAAAAGTCTCTGCATTTAGTCCACACAAAACTGCTAAATGGGTTCCTAAGACTGTTCACGTGGCATATTCTCGTGGACACCTAACCCAAAAGGACCCATCCTAAGATGGGTACCCAAAGTTGTGTGATTTAAATGCAGATGGTTATTGGTTACTACAGATCAAGACCCGCACTTCATTGAATTGGATTCTAGTTATCTTAGACTAGGACCTTTTCCTCTGCTTGTCGATTGTGCTTAAACTGACATATTTGGCTTCTGTGCACTCAGCTCAGGACCCGCTCTAAACACTTCAAGTTTTCTGAACATCTCATTTCAGATTACGATTTGCATGTTAACTTCCGATGGATTTGTTTAATGGCTATAGACTTTCATTGTATGCATTCTTCTTATTAGGCAAAATCCATCTGGTATATGGATTCGGGTTGCTCTAAGCAGATGACTGGGATGAGAGAGTTACTGGCTAATATTTTAGAACAGTATTGTAGGACAGTCAAATTCGGGAATAATAATCATGCTCATATAAAAGGATACGGGTATTTGGTCTTAAACAATCTAGTCATCAAGGATGTTGACTATGTTGAGGGGTTATCTCATAATCTGTTGTTAGTGCATCCTGTGTGACGATAGCAGTCTAAGTATAGACGATATTTTGTAATAGTCAATTTATTCGTAATTGCATATAAATATGTGTTTGATATACGTTTGTTATATGTTTGATAATGTATGTTTGATATTGATTGTATGTATGTTTGAACTTGGATGTATTTAATGTGTTACAATAAGTTCAAACATAAGTACAAAGATAAGTTCAAAGATAAGTTCAATGATAAGTTCAAACATAAGTTCAAAGGCAAGTTCAAAGTAACTGGTTCAAACTTATGGAGGACAAGTTCGAAGGGCCTTGGGCTTAGTCAAACTTGTCCTAAACAAGTTCGAATCGGGTGTTATAGTTAGGTGTTAATTCGTTTTGATTAACAACTTTTGCCGAATTCGATAAGAGATAAGTGCAGAGACGATCTCGAACTTGCAAGGAGATTGAGTGTTTGTTCTTGGAAAGAATCACGTGTCAGGGCGTTCCAGTGATCGCCTATCATCGTGTGTGTCTCCGTGTTTCGTGCGTGTGGTCTTACCGTCAAACCGCTAACGAGGATTCCGCACTCGTTGGACGGCATCGTGTCAAGATAGGATCCGTAGGTAGGTGACCTTACAAGTGGTATCAGAGCCATAAGGGTTTTCTTAGTGTTGTTCGTGTTCATAATCAACATTCGTGGTTTCTTGGCGTTTTGGACGGAAAAATCACTTTTTGGTTAGTTTTTTTTTTTCGAGTTTTACAAGCAAGATAACGGAGAAAAGTTTGCATTAGTTCACCATTTTGGTCGAAATCAGTATTTTTAGACTTAAAAATATTGGGTTAAACTATAAACTTGAAAAAATCGACTTTTTGGCCGTTGTTCGAACTTACGGCGCTCGAATATAGGGGTATTAGGGTTTGTTCGAATTTGTAAAATTTTCGAACTTGTCAAAAAATACGCTCCTCTCGAATTTATTTTAGGATTTCATTCGAATTTGGCTGAGATTCGAATTTGCTAGCATTCGAATTTGTCATATATTCGAATTTGTCAGGAACCTCGAACTTGTCAGAATTTCGATTTTGTTGGATTCGAACTTATTGAAGTTCGAATTTAATTTCAAACGAATTTAATGTTAATGAAATTCGAACTTACATAAGTTCGAAAGGGTTAATTTAAATTAATTTCAAGTTAAATTTATTAACTTCTAATTCAAAAAGTTTAGAAAAAATGACTAGTTTGCAAAAGTTTATCGAAATGGACCACGAGGTTGGTAAAGCAAATTCTCCACCGAAGCTGATGAGGTTGGAAGACTATTACTGGTGGAAGGATCGGTTTGCCGATTTTGCTCATTTCAATGACATGCGGATGTGGATCTGTATCGACGAGGGATACATTCCGCCTACTCAGGAGTTTGAGGGTCGTCAGAGAGTCCTGACATATCACAAGATGAAGGATGACGACAAGAAACTATATGAGGCTGAGAACATAGCGTTTTCAATTATTCGCATGGCACTACCTCAGGAGATTCTACACACATTCAGGAATCATCGTACAGCGAAAGAGCTATGAGATGCATTCGAAAAAAGGTGTGAGGCAAATCCGAGGGTCAGGAAAGGAAGGACCGAGATGCTTAAGCAGCAGTTTGATATTTTCAAGGTATTGAAGAACGAAAAGTTGGATGAGACAATCACAAGGTTCTACCACTTATTGACAGAATTGGATAATCACGATGTCGAGTATCGTGAACTTGAGAAGATTGAGAAACTTCTTGATGCTTTACCAGCGAAATGGGAGATGTACGTAACGCTCATAAAGCATGATGAAGATAAATACGAAACTCTTACGCTTGAAGGAGTCATTGGCACGCTGAGGGCTTATAACTTTCAGTTACTCAAAAAGGAATGGGAATATGATCAGGTCCAAGATCCAGACATGTATTTTGGAAAGTCAATACCTTCAGTCGCGAGTGAAATGAAAACAGCTATAGCATTCTTCACGGGCGAAGCGTCTATTCCAGTGGACGTAGAAGACACAAGCAGTCGGACTTTCTTAGGGTATTCCAAACTGGAAGATAAACCGACTCAATCAGAATCTACTTCTCAACAGTACACAAAGATGTCTATGAGTGCATAATCAGCCGAAACTCATCTGAAGCTTTTGGCTTCGTTTGTTGCAGCATATGGAAATTGTGTGCAAGAAAAAATCAACGATCCTGCGTTATGGGAGGAGGACTATGATCAGGTGGATCCTGATGATTTGGAAGAAATGGATCTTCAATGGAAACTGGCAATGGTGACTCAAAGGGTCAAGAGATTCATAAAATGAACAGGTAGAAATCTGAACGTAAGCAACAATAAGATTGGGTTCGATAAATCCAAAGTTAAGTGCGATAACTGCCAGGGGTTGGGAAATTTTGCTCGAGAGTGTCAAAGACCCAAGGTTGAGAACTATCAGGATCAATCTCAGGGAAGATATCAATCTACTAGTTCGGGTAATCAAGCGAACATCGCTGGTCTGTTAACCAACGTATCATCGGACAGACAGCTTGATGGGACGTATGATTGGAGTTCACATCCAGAGTCTAATGCTAGAGCCTTCATGGCTGAAGTGACAGAGACTGGGGATGTCGGAGCAGAGGAAGTACAAGAGGACAATGAACAAAATGATACAAGTCCTGTGCTGGTGGAAAAGTCAGACAATCAGACGATTCTGGAGTTTGCCGCACAGATGGCCAACGTGGAATCTGATCATACAAAGGTAATTCTGAACTTTTCTACATTCCGTGATTTATGTGTTTTATGTGCTACTTCAAATGATAGATTGAATTTAGTGCTAGAAACACATAATAATTTAACTGTCAAATTGAATCCTTAAAATCAGATAATGCTAGCCTCCTAGATATTAAAGCAGATCTTAGGAATAAGCTGAAAGCAGATGCTCAAGATGTAATAGTTCTAAAAGACAAACTAAGTGAGCAGTGTGTCAACCTAGAGCTTATGTATGAGCATGTTAAGGCTTTAACCAAAGAACTTACTATTAAAGAGGTAGAGCTAGCTGAAGCAAAGGTTAAGGTTGCAGAGGTAAATAGTAAGTTATAAAAGTTTAGGAACTCTTCACTGAACCTAGGGAAAATCTTAGATGCACAACGTCAGTCTAAGAAGCCAGTAGGTTTAGGTTATAAAGAGAGCCCTCCACCTTTTAACGATAATTATGTGCCTCACCCTCAGGATAAAACTGATAAACTAGTTGAGTTAGAGGTAGCAACTGAAACTATATCAGAATCTGATAAGGATAAACCAACTAAGGTGACTAATAATAATGCTACGATTAAGAAAGTCAAGTTTTTGCAGTCTTCTAGTGACAAAATTCTAGGAGAAGCTAAACCTGAGATTTATTGATCAGAAAGAGGAAATAGTCAAGGTAGTTGAAAAAGAAAGAACTTGACACTAGTGAGACACCAAAATCAAAGGGCACTCATAAGAAGTCAATTGATAAAATGTCTTGTTTTAGATGTCATGAAAGGGGACATGTTGCGTCTAGCTGTCCATATAGGAAGGTAAAATCTACACCTACTGTTGGAAAGACTGAACAATATAAACCCTCACCAAGTGTATCAAGCACAAGTGGTTCTCAAAACACTGAGAAAATTTTGAATGCCACACCAAAGACTGCTGTTAGGCAAGTACCTGTGTCGGTTAGACCAAATGAAGTGGTTAGGACTAATTCACCGAATAGAGTCCCTAATCAATCTAGGTCAGGTCCTCAACAAGTCTACAGGAGTACAACACCTAGAAGAGCTTACACTTCGGTCAGGTCTCACACTTCTCAAAGACATCAGACACCAGGTAGAGCCCAGGGATATCAATCTGAAATGCCCTATAATAGAAATTTTTCAAGGGCTCCACAGCAAGTGCCTAACCAAAGGCCAAGAGTGAATTTAAATCACTCTGCACTACAACAGGTTCTCAATCGAACACCCAAGTCACCTGAAAGGAGAGATGGGTATTTGAAGGAGTTCACGTATGTGGATAAGAACGGTATTACCAAGTTAGTCATGGTTTGGGTTCCCCGTGATAACTAACTTGTTTTCTTTCATGTGCAAGAGTTAACTACAGGTCTCAACAACAAGTGGTTCGTCGACAGTGGTTGCTCTAGACACATGACTTGGGAAAGAAGTCTACTCACAGACTTCAAGGGAGGGAACAAGGGATTCGTATCATTTGCTGGGAACAAGGGAGGAAATATCACTAGAACAGGAGTGATCACTAATGGGAATATCACACTTGATCAAGTATATCACGTTGATAGACTTACTCACAATCTCATTAGTGTCTCTCAGATCTGTGATAAGAAGAATTCAGTTTTGTTTACTGATTCTGAAGCGTGAGTGCTGTAGCCGAGATTCAAAATTCCTGAAGAGCGGATTATGAAGAGAGCCCCAAGGAAGAACTATTTGTACATGCTGTACATGAACATCTCCGATTCATCGATGGGAACTATCTGTCTGTTATTTAAAGCTACAGAGACCGAATCCATCTTATGGCACAGACGTATGGCACACTTGCACCTGAGAAAAATGAACTACATCATTAAAAATGGACTGGTGCAAGGTGTCCGGATGAAGAGTTTTCAGTTTGAAAACAAGTGTGTACCATGCAAGAAAGGCTAACAACACAAGAAGTCACACAAGTCAAAGACTTGGAACTCTATAGCTTCCACTTTCGATTTGTTGCATATGGACCTATTCGGACCTATCAAGAAAAGAAGTATAGGTGGTGGTTGGTACTGTTTAGTTATCACTGATGATTACTCACGATTTTCATGGGTTGTCTTTTTAGGTACGAAGGACAAGACAGCTGCAAAGTTGATTGGGTTATTAGACCAAGTCGAAAACTCCTATGGGACGAGGGTAAAACGTATCAGGAGTGATAATGGAACAGAGTTCAAAAACACAGTAATTGGTGTATATTGCCTATCTAAAGGCATAGTGCATCAATTTAGTGCACCATATGAGCCACAATAAAATAGGGTGGCAGAACGGAAGAACAGGACTATGATTGAGGCAGCAAGGACCATGCTCTCGGATTCAAAGATTCTTACCATGTTTTGGGGGGAGGCAGTGAATACCGCTTGTAATGTTTTAAATCGGGTCCTTACTGTCAAATCATTGAACAAAACTTGTTATGAAGTTTTGAATAAAAGACCACCCAATTTAACTGGCTTCGAACCGTTCGGGGTACCGTGTACTTTAATGAAAACAAAACATCAACCTAAGTTTGGTGAAAAGGCTGACGAGGTTATTTCCTAGGTTATGTGCCTAACTCACCAAACAAAAGGGTTTTTAACAAAACTAACGGTACAGTAGAAATTGTGTATAACATTGATGTAACAAGTTATACACATGAACCCCAAACTGGTCCGGAATGGATATTGGATTATGACTTATTGTTTGAATCATTTAACATTCCTTTGGATGGAAATGCAGGTAAAATTGAAGAAGCTTTATCGTCATTGAGTTTGAATGACGAAGGTCAAAGTTTTCTAAAGGTAACCATTCCATCAACTTCTGAGCCTACACCGACAGAAGATGTGTCTCCAGCAGAGAATGAACCTGAGTTACCTACAAACGAGAATCAGACTAGTACTTCAAATTTTGAAGACAGTGATCATGAGGATGAAAATGTATCGTCTGAAGTCGTTCCCCCATTAGGTGAAATAGGATTAAACTTAGGAGATAATCTTAAGGTCGATGAGATTGAAACATCAAGAATAAACAAGGATCATCCGGTTGAGAGCATCATAGGAAATCCACATTCTGGTGTGAGAACTAGGAGTAGTTTGAATAACAACACAGTGTTGTTGTCGATGATTAATGACTCCGAGGCTTTTCACACTTGTCTGTATTCGTGTTTCATCTCGTAAGTAGAGCCGAAGAATGTGCAAATGGCACTGAAAGATAATTCTAGGGTTGAAGCGATGCAAGAAGAACTGTCACAATTCAGGAAGCTGGAAATGTGTGAGTTAGTGTCGTTACCTCGAGGAGAAGTTGCAATAGGAACCAAGTGGGTTTTTAAGTGCAAGAGAGATGATCGGGGTATTGTAACTCGCAACAAGGCAAGACATGTCGTAAAGGGTTTCAACTAAGAAGAGGGAATCGATTACAACGAGGTGTTTGCACCAGTAGCAAGGCTTGAAGCAATTCGTCTGTTTCTAGCCTTTGTGTCCTTCAAAGGTTTTAAAGTCTGTCAGTTGGATGTAAAGATTGCATTCCTGTATGGCAAGGTGAAGGAACTGGTGTACGTCGAACAACCGCCCGGGTTTACAGATCCAAAGTTTCCCGACAGAGTGTATCGACTAGATAAGGCTCTGTATGGTCTACATCAGGCACCAAGGGCATGGTATGAGACACTATCTACTCATCTTTTGGACAACGGGTTTGAAAGAGGGAGAATTGATAGTAGATTGTTCGTGAAAAGGAAGGGAGAACATTTTATCTTGGTACAAGTGTACGTAGATGACATTATTTTCGGGTCATCATACTAGCAGATGTGCAAAGATTTCGAGAAGGTGATGAAGCCAAAGTTTGAGATGAGTGCTATGGGAGAGTTGAACTTCTTTCTGGGTTTGCAAGTTGAACAGAGAAAGGAGGGCATGTTTATCCATCAGACGAAGTATGTCTACGATATTCTGGAACGCTTTGGGATGGAAGGAACAAAGCTGACTGCTCACTTCAGTACTCCGATTCAAGTGAATCACAATCTCGGACCGGGTACAAAAAGTGATACTGATGTGGATCCGACTCTATATCGGGCCATGATTGGGTCACTCGTGTATTTAACTGCTTCTAGACCTGACATAATGTTTGTTGTGTGTATTTGTGCTAGGTTTCAGGCCAATCCGAAAGAAATACATATGAAAGCTGTGAAGCGGATTCTGAGATACCTCAAGTCGAAACGAAAGCTGGGACTTTGGTATCACGCTGATGGTGATCTGGAATTGGAAGCATTCACGGATTCAGACTATGGAGGTTGCAGCTTGAACCGGAAGTCAACAACTGGAGGTTGTCAGTTCTTTGGAGGGAGGCTCTTATCCTGGGAATGCAAGAAACAGACTTCGGTAGCCGTGTCAATGTGCGAGGCCGAATATGTAGCTGATGGTAGTTGCTGTTCACAGGTTTTGTGGATACAACAACAATTTCGGGACTACGGTTTGACTTACACTCATACTCTCATTAGGATAGATAACCAATCTACTATTGCTATAACTAATAATCCAGTTAAACATAGTAAAACAAAGCACATAGACATAAGACATCATTTTATACGTGATTGTGTTGAAAAGAACTTAATTAAACTGGTAAAAGTGGCAACGGAAGATAACAATGCTGATTTATTCACTAAAGCTTTTTATAAGTCACGCTTTGAGTTGTTAGTTCAACTGAATGGTATGCGTAATCCAGAGTAACTTGACCTTAGTAGATTTTCTTTAAAAGTAAAAAGAGAGAAAACCATAAAAACCTCAAAAAAGAGAATATTGGAAAATAGAGTTAAGTCTTAGAGACTTAGGTTCAAAGTGACGAATATTAGCACAGTCTAAACAAAGTCTAAGTGTTAAGCTTTTGCACATAATGCACCATAAACTCTAAGTGATGTACAATTTTTTGTTTGATGTGTTGATAGGCATAATACACAAAGGGAATCTCAAAAGCTAATAAGATATTCAAGAAAAATTCATATGTGTAACTAACTTAGATGTATGACCAAATGGTCTTAATTTCTATGCTAGAGATATACAGACAATGATTCTAAATGAGGTATGCAAATTTTCTGGGGGTGTATGGCCACATCAAATACATCTTAAAGAGAAGAAGAGAAAAGAAAATTTTGATATAAAGGAGAGAGTTAAAACAAGTCACTTTGTTGTACGTAAGTACAGACCTGTTACCTCTAGTTTGACTCGAGTTAGCAAGATAAGTCGCTTTGTTGTACGTAAGTACAGACCTGTCACCGCTATCTTACTAGCTATCAATAAACTTTAAGACAAACTAAGACACTCTGTTGTATGTAAATAAAGAACTATGTCCGACGTTTGCCTTTTAAAGAAAATTTGCAATATCGAAAAGTTATAATCATTGTGTGTATGCCTTGATCATAACTATATGTCTAAGTATGGGACACATAAGGTAGTTTCTTGATAAATAAAAAGGCCAATGGATATTCCAAAGTGTAAAATGTTTAAAGGGAAAATCATACCAACAATCAACTTGGAATGTATATATATCACGACAAACAATCAAAGGAATCAAAAATTCCTAAGTGTGAAAGTGTAATACTGAAAGTGCGTATTGACACCGCTATCTGATTGAACCTTCTTTGACTTTCTCGCAAAAATATTCTGCTAGTTTAGGTTGTATAATTTTAAAAGTACATTTGAGTAGCTTAAGTTTAAATTTTATTCAAATTTTACTTTATTTTATTTTATTTTTTCTAAGTAGGAAAAAGGTCAATTTTACTAGGACACATTTTTGGTTGAATAAACAAAAATTGCATGAAAATCTGTAGCTTTGTGTGAATGATTTTGTTAAGTTTGAAAAATTCCGTTACACGAAAAGGTTGAAAAAGATTGAATTTATTCAAGTATTTTCAAAATTTTCCACAAATTCGAAAGTCATACAAATTCGAACTAACCTTCGAATTTGTCAGGAAGTTCGAACATATGACAACTTCGAAGGTAGTTGGTATAAATAGGTCAACAGTTCGACATTTAAGGCACCTACCTTCGATTTTATTCATTCGAACTTGTCTGGCGATTTCAAACTTGTGCATTCGAACTTGTCGTTTCGACTTTGCTTCTATTTCTCGAAGTTTTGCTCATTTTTCTCGAACCTAATCACACACTTAGGTATAATAATCATTATTATACAAAGTTTGGGTAGTTTAGGACTCTTTTATTGCAAAAAAAAAAATCGAGTTTATTTGATAGTTTTTGGGTTTAACCTATGTGGTTCCAAATCACAAGTTTTAACCGGTGGAAGTTCAAATAAAACACATATAACTTCGATTAGAACCCAATAGAACTAGATTATACAATTTTTTTATGTCAAATGAGGTTAAAATCTTGGATTTTAGTTTCAAAGTGTCCGACTTCGAACATGTTCATCATGTTCGAACTTGTCAGAAAGTTCGCACTTGTTGAGATATCTACAAGTTCGAAGTCGATCAAGTTCGAACATAATCCTCGAATTTGTTTAAATTTGAATGTTTTCAAATAAATTCAAACTTGTAGAAATTCGAATGTATTGGATTTCGAACTTATGTAAGTTCGAAATTATGCAAATTCGAAATAAACAAGTTTCATTTTATTTTTCCATTAATAATATTGGTTGTTGTTTCTGTGTGCAGATATGGGTGATCGAGCTTTCTATAAAAAACATAACATGGTCATGTCGGTCGATAGAGAATTGCCTGAAGCTCAACCGTACCATCACATGGTTGAGTTTTTGACGCAATCACGGGTCGCTTATGCTCTAACTCATAATTTGCAGATCATTTTGCCGTATGTACGTCAGTTTTGGGAGCATCTTCATGTTGATTGCTCAGTGACGCCTACAGTCCTACGTATAAGAGTTGGGGTACAGCCTATCGTATTCTCAGCTGCTATGCTGCGTCAAATTCTACAGCTAGGCACGGAAGATCAGGAGATGGGGCCTATAGATTTTCCAGTTCATATAAGGCAAGCGGCATTTTTGTGAATGGGATATGCCCAAGATATTACGAAGGCTTCCGATGTGAAGAGTGGCTTGATTGGCCAATGGCGTTATCTCGTGCACGTCATAATGGTCTGTTTTGCGCCGAAGAAGGCCGGGTTTGATACTATGTTATCCAAGTTGTAATCGGCGTTGATTGCCTTAGTATATAATAAGCGATTCAGTTTTTCAGAGATGTTCTTTGGGGAGTTTGTGCAACAAATCACTGCTCCCGTCAGAGAAATATTTTTTATGTATCCGAGATTTGCGATGATCATCTGTCACTTTTTGCCAAATTTGCCACAACTTCCAGATACACATGGCGTGGCCATTATTGATAAACGAATTTTTGTTGACTGCAAGTCACATAATGCAAGAAGGGCTGAGCAGGTCAGGCCGCAAGTGCCACCATTATTTGGGGCAGTAATAGACCCAGATTTTGTAGCCCCAAAGGAGATAACTGGGTCGGTGAAGTTCAGCCACAACATCAACCACCACAACAACAATAACAGCAACAGCAGCAGAGGCCAAGGCGTAGAGCACCGGCAAGCAGAGCTCCGGTAGCTAGACCATCTTCTAGCCGACAGACAGAATCTACGGCAGCAGGTCCATCACCGGACGTTGCAGGTTCGTCGAGTTCGGCCCCAGAGTTTGATCAGAGGGCGCAAACCCTAGAAGAAATCAGGGCTCATGGAACGGCTGCTGAGCAAGATATTGCAGCAGAATTGGTTCATGAGATTTTGGAGCCTCCTACTGAGTACAATGATATATTCAGAGATATTGATGAATACCAGCCACCTGAGGCTGAGGATATGGACACTGAGGTCCAGGGTGAGGTGGAGGCAGAAGAAGAAAGAATGCAGACTGAGGCTGAGGGTCAAGCAGAGACTGCCTCTGAGTCTGACTCTGATTCTAGTTCTGAGGGAATAGAAGCTGTTGAAGCTGTTGATCCGGCTGCCAGAATTGGCATATATTGATCGAGACTAGTCGTTGGTAGACGAAAGATGACAAGATGAGCAGGTGGGGATACAGAGGATGATGATTCAGATTTTGAAGAGGAAGAAGAAGTTCCACTCGTGCCTAGGCATAGGGCGAGGCGACATAGATTCATGCAGGAAGCTCCATCCACTTCGGCTCCTGAACCTGTGATACCGGCTGCTCCATCAACCCCAACTACCGCTCCATCAACATCCACCTCCACTCCATCAACATCAACTAGATTCACTGATAATCAGCGGTTCTTAAAGTTAAAAGGAAAGGTGGACGTCCAAACAGCCCAAATTTTTTAATTGTCTACAGCAGTGAAAGAGCTTCAAGCGCATAATGCCAGACTTGATCAAGAAAATGCTGAGTTGAGAACAACAGTAGCTGATCAAGCGCCTGAGATGAAGACTATGAAAACTCTCCTATAGCAGTTATTGAAACATCTGCGAGCATAGGGGAGAGTAGTTGCAGGGAAGTTGAAGTAAGGAGAGAAGATGATGACAGCAATGATCCCGATGCTGAAAGAGAAAGTGAGCTAGCAGATCTTTCTCAGAAGACTGCTCAGCAAGCAGAAATTTAGGGGGCGCCGAGTCAGTCAAGTGTGAGAGAAGGAGGTGAAGGCGAAGCCTCAAAGATAGCTAAACATGATATGATTGAAGCTTTAATGGATCTTGATGATCAAGATGATTTTGAGTTTAATCAAGAAGACTTAGAGGAAGGAGAGTTTATCCCTGAAGAGATTGTGGATTGGAAGTCGGATGACGAGGTTGTCGAAGACGAGGATGACAATGTTGATGAAGTAATCATCCCGAAACAACCTATCACTGAACAGTATATTCATAATCAGCAGAATGTGATCGATATGGATGAGCTTAACCTAGCATATACAGATCGGAACCTGAAATAGCTGAAAAGGAGCAGACTAGAGAAGATCTGATAAAGCTATGGTTCAGAAAAGAAGAAAAGAAGACACATCTGAAGATGAAGAAAAGAATGAGAGTGCCAAGTCCTGGAAATCTCTCAGGAGGAATACTGAGCTGGTTCTTTGATAGAGAACTGCAGCTATTCGTGCTGAAGAGAAGAGATGGCCTTCAATACTTGAGGAGAACCTTTAAGGTGTTCAACACACTACCTAAGTGTGAAGTGAAAGAGTTGGCTTTGAAAGAACTGATCAATCTAGGAGACGACCCATATGCTGAAGTTGTTGCTAAGATTATTCGGAGAGAGGGTCGATCTGGAAGATTTGAAAGGATTAAACCAAGATCCAGGAAAAGAGTTAAAGATCCGTCAAGAGTTGATCCCCACACTGGAAAGCCTTGGGCTAGGATCGTTTACAAGCCAGTCCGATGCCTCAAGAAAGTGCAGATGAAGTCAATGCCACAGTATGTATTGAGAAACATGAAGTGGTGATATGTTGACAATGAGACGGCGGAAGCAGTGATGGAGGACTACGAGGATAAAGTAATTTTGAAAGTATATTATCCACTACATCTGATCAACCTATCGAAGGACGACCTGAGAAAGCTTCATGATCAGCTGATCTTCTTTCATGAAGGTTGGAGATCAGAAGGTAGGATGTTCCAGAAGGTAGTTAGAGTTTGTATAGATCAGGGATTGTATGCTGGTAGTAGTTTGTATAGTTCTAGTACTTAGACAAAATATTTATAGTTAGAAGCTATCGTCAATGGGGAGTCTGTTAGTGCATCCTGTGTGACTATAGCAGTCTAAGTATAGACAATATTTTGTAATAGTCTATTTGTTTGTAATTGCATGTAAATATGTGTTTGATATATGTTTGGTATATGTTTGATAATGTATGTTTGATATTGATTGTATGTATGTTTGAACTTGGATGTATTTAATGTGTTACAATATGTTCAAACATAAGTTCAAAGATAAGTTCAAACATCAGTTCAAAGATAAGTTCAAACATAAGTTCAAAGGCATGTTCAAAGTAACTGGGTTCGAACTTATGGAGGACAAGTTCGAAGGGCCTTGGGCTTAGTCGAACTTATCCTAAACAAGTTCGAATCAGGTGTTATAATTAGGTGTTAATTCATTTTAATTAACAACTTTTTGCAGAATTCGATAAGAGATTAGTGCAGAGGTGATCTCGAACTTGCAAGGAGATTGAGTGTTTGTTCTTTGAGAGAATCACGTGTCGGGGCGTTCTAGTGTTCGTCTATCATCGTGTGTGTCTCCGTGTTTCGTGCGTGTGGTCTTACCGTCAAACCGCGAACGAGGATTCTGCACTCGTTGGACGGCGTCGCGTCAAGATAGGATCCGTGGGTAGGTGACCATACATCTGTTTAGCAAGGGACAACTCTGCGATAAAGAGCTAGAGGTTACATTTAGGGCTAAGAACTGTAGTGTTAAGAGTACTGATGGAAAAGAAATTTTATTCGGTTCCCAAAGCTCTAACCTTTACACCATAGACGTTGCCAAGCTTATGGTTAAGGATAGCATCTGCCTAATATCAAAAGCCTCATTAAAAGACTCTTGGTTATGGCACTGAAGGTTATCCCATCTGAACATGACAGTATAAAGAAGCTGGCTTCGAAACAACTGGTTAAAGGTCTCCCAGAATTACGATATGAAAAAGATCATTTGTGTGGAGCGTGTGAGAAAGGAAAATGAAAAGATCATCTCACAAGTCAAAACCTGAACCATCATCAAAAAGAGTATTGGAGTTACTTCACATGGATTTATATGGCCCCATAAGAACACAAAGCATAAATGGGAAGCGATACATGTTGGTTATCGTCGACGACTATTCGCGATATACCTGGGTTAAATTCTTGCTATTTAAGGATGAGACAGCTCAAGAGATCATAGATTTTATTAAGAGTGTCAAAACCCAACAGCAGCTGTCTGTTCAATCAATCTGATCTGACAACGGCACGGAATTCAAGAACTCGGTAGTAGAGAGCTTCCTTCGATCCAAAGGTATTCATCATCAATTTTCTGCTGCTAGAACACCTCAACAAAATGGAATCGTTGAGAGGCGTAACCGTACCATCGTGAAAGCCGCCCACACAATGCTGACATACTCAAAGCTACCTCCGTTCTTGTGGGCTGAAGCCGTAACAACAGCTTGCTACACGCAAAATCGCTCCCTAATCCATAAGCGCTTTAATAAAACTCCTTACCAACTCTTTTTGGATAAAGTTCATTTTAACAAGTACTTAGTGTATTTGGTTGCAGGTTCTATGTGCTTAACAACAAGGACAACCTCGAGAACCATAAATATCGTATGAATCTAACAACCTTTTATGGCCTTTGGATGAAGAGAATCAAGGTCTCTTATTTTCGATGGCAATTCTGCAAATAATAAACAAAAGAAGGCCCTGCTTCACAGAACAAAGATGCTATCAAAATTTTAAAAACCACCAATTCAGTTATATATTCCTGCACACACTTCAAACAATCATTTCGCACCCTCTATTCTTTTCTGAACTTCTCTTCCCCATAAAAAATATCTGCTGGAGAAGGTTTAGTCGCCGATGATAATGGTTGCATCGTCGATCTTCGTCGGAGGAAGAAACGTTGAACCAGATTTACGAGAAAGCTAAGTGTAAGTAGAAAAGCTCTTGTTTGGTATAGGAAATGATTCTATGTTCATATCATTGTGACAAAATATATGTTTTACATAAAAACACTCTACAGTGACGAAGGGGGATAAGAAAGAAAAACCAAAAGTTGATACGAAATTTGTGTTGAAGAGGCTTGCTGGGAGTAAGCCTTAATTTGTGTACTGTAGTTCTTCTTTTGTGATTTCTTTTCAATCATCATTCTACGAAGATAGATATTACAAAAAAAAGTCATTTTAGGTGTTTATATGTTCTAAAATGTGTAATCTATAAGCCCTAACTTTTAGGGGTTTTATATAGTCGTTATGTGTGTAGTAAAAAGTATTGACAAATTTTAAATAAGACAGGTTTCTATGTAGATATAAGATTTATCTATTGAGAATTTAATAAAACTATGAAGATGACTGCTTATTCTATGTCGAATGATGTATTTTTGTATATCATTTGTGCTTTATGTGTTACTTAAAAATATTCAGGGTGTTGATATATGACGGAGTTAAAAGATTTGTGGATAATCTATGTTAAAAGACGATCATTCTATGTAGAATCTTATAAAGCTATGAAGAAAATTGTTCATTCTTGTGTAGAGTGAGGATATATGTTATAGAATTCGAGTTTAAATTTTTAGCCGAAGAAAGGCATGGTTGTTAGAAAGTAATACACTCATTCTATTTCAAGTGTATTGACTAAAAAATAATTCTTTCTGGATAAATAATATTAATTTGGTGTATAATTACATCTAATAGAATGGCAATCTACGTAGAATGAGTTTGGTAGCTGGAGTGTAAGCAAAAATACATTAAGAGCAATTACAGTAGAATGTGAGATTAATAGCAAGTGGTAACAGGTCTCTCCTTTACCATACAAATTAGAGTTTACATTTAGAACACAAAATATGTGTCTGCAAAGAAACCCATTTCGATCAAACATCCGACAATTACAAACTATGGTGCCAATGTTGGAATATTTTACAACATGCATTTTAATAATATAACTCAAAAGCTAATTAGATGATCTACATTAAAATCTGTTTTTCTATATAGGGTAAATGCTAAAATCTACGTAGGATAAATGCATTATTTGATAGATCTACGTATTCTATGTAGATCCTCTTGTATGTAATTATAGAAGTACTCATGATACGTAGAATGGTTATAAGATATATTTTAGAGTAACATGCCTTGTAGTCCTTTGGTTGATACCCTTCAACAACTTTATCGTTAATTATCGTCACCTCCATTGATTTATCGTATGATGTTGCGATCTCGGCACATGTTGTTAAACCCGATAATATTTCATCCTGCACAAACTTAAAAATTGTATGAGAGTATACTTTGTGAGCGTGTCTCTCTATCATAAGATGGGTCTTCATGTTTTTGCTCTTTTATGTCATCTACTACATCCAAATCAAACTGAGTACTTCTCTGCTTATCCATGGCACATTCAAGTCGCATCATGAACTCAAGTAGATCGTTAAAACTCATACGAAAATCGCGATCGTGGAATAGATCGTAGCAAACCTGCATTCATTCGAGGATAGTTGGATTATGGACATGTACAAAAAGATACCCCAGATGCGTGGGCAGACTTACTTGAAAAGGATGGGTAGCCCATGCAACGGGTCCCCTCCCACATAACTTCGTTTCATAGTGGTAAATTTTTAAAAGTTTTATATGTGCAACCGATGAATTTTTATGTGTGCAACTCATAGTATTCAAACACAATTATGTGTGCAACTTTATCTTAAAAAAATTTGATACCTCAAAAACAACTTGATTACCTAAATAACTAAATAAGTAATTAATCAATAAATCAACAACATCCAATAATATTTCTAAAAATTATAACTCAATACTAAATTCTAAACCCATTAACCTAATATCATTTTTAAGCCCAATATTATTTTTAACCCAATTTCAAACTTAATAATAATTTTAATTTTTAAGTTCAATTTTGTTAACCCTTTTAGCCTTAACCCACTTTTGAATAAAGGGTTAAAGTCGTAGAATAGTTGTGTACTTTTTAAAATGTATCGATATGTTACGTGTACTATTTTAATTATTCATATTACACGTGTACTTTCTGAATCGTTCAAATTTGATACGTGTACTACATTTTTTCATACCAATATGATATCTTTGGTAACCGGTTACTGACTATACCTGTTAAGAGTGGAATTTCTCTTTTTATTAATGTTCAAATTTCCATAATTGAAGTATCAAACACACTCTCTCGTCCTTGTGATAACCTGGTAGGAGAAATCATATAGCACAGCCGATTTCAAACACCTACAGAGCTCTGTAGAAATCTCTAACGACGATCTCCACCATCCAGATCGAAGAACTATGTGTTGCGAAGCTTCTACTCAAATTTCACGCAGATCCAATGGTGAACAAGTTCGTACCGACGATTCTCTCACAACTGCACAAAGCTAGACGAATAACCGGTCATAAAAAGTAAAGGTATCGTATCAACAATATAAAAAGTACATATACTATATCGATACACCTTAAAAAGTACACTGCTATTGTACGACTTTAGCCCTTGAATAAAAGGCAGAAGAAGCAAGAAGCGAGAGCATAAATTTTTGAACAGTGTTATGATTTGTGCGGTTGAACATGAAATATTTTGTATGGTGACAAATGAACATCAAATATTTCTATTGATCGATTCCAAAATATGAAAAGTCAAAGAGAGTAACTGTGAGAGGTAAATTTTTAACTTAATAAATTATATCTGATTATAAACTGTATTTTTATGTATTATTCTATTTGTTATTTTAAGATTATACGTTTAATTTTAAATTATAAATATCCATGTGTTGACTCGACCCGACCGAAATTATGATTCTAATTTTCAAACCATGAGCGCGACGAAAATTTATGCAACACGTCCCTTTGGTGGCTGGGTCAAATCTATTAAGTATGCAACGACAAAAAAAAAACTATTAAGTATGCTACGACAAAAAAAACCATTCATATTACTTACCCGGTGATCAAATATGTAGCGTCAACAGAGACAACGTCACCAAATGCCTTGTAGTTCAGTTTCATGGTTTCGTCGGCCCAAAACAAGCACACTAACTCACCATCACTATCGCATTTTGACTCACATGAGAAGTTGGGAACTGTTAGGCACAAAAAGGCCTCAGTCAAACCTGCTCTACATCTGAGGGGGAGATTTCTTAATCAAACATGTTGATGCACTTGAAGGTATAATTTAAGGTCTGTTTATGCCTTATTGAAACCTGAAATGTGATTTGCAATATCAGCCCAAAGCTGTTTACCATGTTGCATTCGTTGAAACAAAGGCAGTTTGTCCAAGCTGTTCTGCCTGCTGAACAGGCTGGACGTAAACTGTCTACGCTGCTCTATTCTGTTGAGCAGCTTGGACAGTTTACAAGTAATCTGTTCTTTGTGAACAGAACCTGTTCTTTGTGAACAGGTTAAACACTTTGTGGAATATGTTTCCAAGTCCTCATGTATTGTTTTTTGCTACAAGATCAGTTTACAAGTCGAAGACAAAGTGGAAAACAGAACTGCATAGCCTGCCCACGCTGTTCTGTTACATGAAGACAAACGGATATCTGAAAAGGGTGACAGACCTTTTCTTATATCAAAATGGCATTAGAAAAAGAAGAAAGATGCAAAGTTGACATTCCTCTTTTTGTTAAAGCCTTATGCAACA
Source organism: Centrapalus pauciflorus (assembly GCA_020465985.1). NCBI lineage: Eukaryota > Viridiplantae > Streptophyta > Magnoliopsida > Asterales > Asteraceae > Centrapalus > Centrapalus pauciflorus. The sequence goes on from JAANYP010000510.1 coordinate 187,503, forward strand.
GTGACAAAAAGGAAAAGGCAAAGATTCTGCCATGTGAAGACAAATATGCTTTATCAGAACGTGCAGAAAGGTGTCTTGTCTTTTTGGAAAGACTCTCCACTATCTCATCTGTCCAATGAAGAAGCTTCACTGAGATTCTCCTTTTGAGCATAAAAGGAAGCTTCTAAGGATTGTGAGATTATCAAGAGTGTGAAATCAGAACGTGCATTGAAGTGTGTTCTTCCATGCATGCAAGTCTGCTTATATAAAACAGTAGAGTGTGTCTAAGCTGTCTTTGTTTAAGTTGTCCATCTGAGTCTTGTAAAAACAGTGAGTGCATCTAAGTGAGTGTAGTCATTGTATCTAGTCTGAGTGTGTCTTAGATTAGCTGAACAATTGTTTTATCTGTCATCTCAGCTTGAACCTTTCCGCATTCAAGCTTGTTTGTAATTAACACTTGTTAATAATATACACAAACATTGAGAAAAGATTATTGAGTTTTTAAATAGCTGTATTCAGCCCCCTCTACAGCTTAGAACTATACACTTGGGAAACCTTTTGGGACCTACAACTGGTATCAGAGCAGATAGAGTGTGTGTCAACTCTAGATCTCTTATTCTCCCTACTTTCCCATGCACAACAGTGCTGCAAATTCCTCCTCTTACTATGACAATGGGTCAATGACCAAACCCCCAAAGTTTAGTCATCGGAACTTCTCTGGCTGGAAGTGCAGAATGATGCTCTATTTGGAGAATCTGGATGTACAACTACCAGAGATAGTAATGGAAGGTCCCTATGTGCCAACCTCTGTTACTACCATAACTCCTGCTGTTGAAGGAGCTGCCCCTGAAATCATAACCTTAGAGAAGGCCAAAGCTCAATAGTCTGATGAAGACAAAAGACTGGTTGCTCAAGATGCAAAAGCCAAAAATAACCTGGTTATCTCTCTGCCTGATGATGTGTTCAAACAGGTTGAGAAGATGAAGACTGCAAAGGAGATGTGGGATACTTTGTGTACCGTCTATGATGGACCCACAATCACATTGGAAAACAGGATTAACAATCTTGTTAGACATGTTGGTACACCCTGTGTGACGATAGCAGTCTAAGTGATCCTACATTGTGGTTTTAGCAAGTGTTTGTTATATATGTTTATATATGGTTGATAGTTATTATTGTTTGTGTGTTTGAACTTGATGTAACGTATTACAAGAAGTTCAAACATAAAGATCAAAGATAAAATCAATCATAAGGTAAAAACATAAGTTTCAATACTAAGTTGAGTATGTGAAATAAGTAGATTCGAATTATATAAGGTTTGACATTCGAATATGTGTCAGATTCGAATGTGGACCTAGATTCGAATGTAGGCAGATTCGAGAGTGTCAATGAGGACAAACTCGAATGGGCCTTGGACCAGATTCGAGTTTGGCCCATGTCAGACTCGAATTAACCTCTATAATTAGGGATAGACTCGAAATATTATCAGACTTTTGCAGATTTCGTGTGAGTGATTAGCAAAAGGCGATTTCGAGTTTATCATCGGTGTTAGTGCCGTTTCGGAGAGAATCAGTTCGTAGGATCGCTCGTGTGTCGTTCGTTCAGCTTCTGATAGTCTCTGTGTTTCTTGGTGAGAGTTGTTTCCGTCTACCCGTTAACGAGGATTCCGCACTCGTTGACGGTTCCGCGTCTAGATAGATCTTGTAGTCAGTAGACCTTACAAGTGGTATCAAAGCCTATGGGGTGTTCTTGGTGTTCTTCGTGTTCATCTAGATACATTCTAGGTTTCTTGACGCTATTGGACGGTTTTTCTCTCATATTCGTGTTTTCTTTTTGTGTACTTCGAGCCTAGCAAATAGTCATCCGGGAAATACTTTGTGTTTTTCACGTTTTTGAACGAAATCAATATTTTTCGTTGCAAAAATATTGATTTAATCTGCAAAACGTCAAAAAATCAAAGTATTAGCCATTTTTCGAGTTTGCGGCGCTCGAATCTATTAGGGGTAATTAGGGTTACACTTAGTCTCGAGTCTAACCAAAATACACTCCTTTCGAGTCTGATACAGAGTGTTTTCGAATCTAATTCGAGTTTGTGCTACATTCGATAGAGGTCTCGAGTCTACTTACATTCGAGTTTGCTTCGAGTTTAGTTTAGTTTCGAATAGGATTTCGAATCTACTTTGTCTTCGAATTTGCCTTGACCTTCGAATCTGAGGATTTTCGAATCTGTCATTAGTTTCAAATTTAATTGACTTCCAACACTTAATCGAATTCAATTCCAAATAAATTGGAATCTAATTATATTCGAATCTACCTAGATTCGAAAGAATTAATTCAAATTAGTTTCGAATTAAATTAATTAAGTTCAATTCAATTACTTTCGAAAAGATGTCAAAACTTCAAAAATTCCTGGAAATGGACCACGAGGTCGGGAAGGCAAACACTCCGCCTAAGCTGATGAAACTCGAAGATTATTATTGGTGGAAAGATCGGTTTACCGATTTCGTGCGTTTCAATGATATGCGCATGTGGGTATGTATTGATGAAGGATTCATTCCACCAATTTCTGAAGTTGAAGGCCGTCAGAGAGTCTTATCGTACCAAATGATGAAGGAGGATGATAAGAAATTGTATGAAGCCGAGAACAAAGCATTTTCGATAATTCGAATGGCGTTGCCTCAGGATATACTGCACACATTTAGGACTCAAAAGACATCTAAGGAACTTTGGGAGTCACTAGAGAAGAGGTGTAAGGGTAATCCTAGGGTTCGACGAAAGCGTACGGAGCTGTTGAAACAACAGTTTGCGATTTTCAAGGCGATAAAGGATGAACAGCTGGATGATACCATCACCCGGTTCTATCATCTGTTGACGGAGCTTGAAAGTCACGGGATTGAGTATACTGACACCGACAAGAACAATAAGCTTCTTGATGCCTTACCAGCCAAATGGGCTATGTATATGGCAATGATCAAGCTTAATGAAGACAAGTATTATACCCAATCTCTGGAGGATATCGTGGGAACGTTGCGGGCATATCACTTCGAGCTACTGAAGGCCGAAACGGATTACGAACAAGTCCAAAATCCAGCGATGTATTTTGGAAAATCAACAAAACCTTCAGTGACCGCCGATCTGAAGACTGCTACAGCGTTTTTCACAGGAGAAACGTCGTCACCAGCAGAGTCTGATGACACACTGAACAGAGCATTCTTAGGATTGGGAAGATCAGAAGAACAGCAACCTCAAGCAGCACAGGCGACGACATTTCAGAGCTTTTCTAAGATGCCCATGAGCGCAAAATCAGTGGAAGAACATTTGAATCTGCTTGCTTCATTTGTGGCCGCGTACGGGAACTGCGTTCAAGGGAAAATTAACGATCCTGCTCTCTGGGATGAGGACTATGATCAGGTCGACCCTGACGATCTTGAGGAAATGGATCTAAAATGGCAACTGGCCATGGTAACCCAAAGGGTTAAAAGATTCATCAAACGAACTGGGAGGAATCTGACAATGAACAATAAGGGAATTGGATTTGATAAGTCCAAGGTCAAATGCTAAAACTGTCAAGGTCTGGGACAATTCGCCAGAGAATGTCAGAGGCCGAAGGTAGAAACGTACCAAGGGCAGAGTCAGCATCAGGGACAGTTTCAGAATCAGTCTCAACAACGATACCTTCCGAGTTCATCTGCCGGTCAAGCCAATCTAGCTGGTCTACTATCAAATGTCACATCAGACAGACAGCTGGATGGTACTTATGACAGGAGCTCACATCCAGAATCAAATGCTCGGGCTTTTATGGCTGAAGTCACGGAGACTGGGTGTGAAGGGGAAGAGCAGACCACAAGGGAAAGCAGTCCGATGTGGGTGGAGAAGACGAATGATCAGACTGTTCTGGAGTTGCCGCTCAAATGGCCAATGTGGAATCCGACCACACAAAGGTTAGTCTGACTTATTCTCTTTTTCATGAGTTATGTGTATTGTGTGTTAATTCTAATGATAGGTTAAATCTAGTCTTAGAATCACCAAAAACCATAACTGCTCAAAATGAGTCATTAAAAACTGAAAATGCTAGCCTAAACGATATTAAGCAAGATCTTAAGGAAAAACTCAAGGCTGATGCTCAAGACGTAATAGTTCTGAAAGACAAACTGAGTGAGCAGTGTGTTAGGTTAGAGCTTATGTATGAGCATGTAGAGGCCTTGACCAAAAACCTTAAGGACAAAGACATAGAGCTAGCTGAAACAAAGGTAAAGGTAGCAGATGCCAATAGTAAGCTAGAGAAGTTTAGGAATTCAAGCCTGAACCTAGGGAAAGTTTTAGATGCCCAAAGACAATCTAAAAAGCCCGTTGGTCTAGGATTTCATGAAATTCCTCCACCTTTTAATGCAAACTACGTGCCTCAACCTCAGGAGAAAACTGACAAATCAGTAGACTTAGAGGACATACCTGCACCTATATCTGAGCCTGTAGTAGAAAATACACCTAATGTGACTGACACTACCGTCAAGGTTAAGAAAGTCAAATTTGTGTCTTCCTCCAGTGAAACACCTGCAGGAAAACATAAAATTGATTTTAATGATCAGGACGATGAGCCAGTCACAATAGATGTACAAAAGGACCAAGCCACTAGTGAGACACCTAAGTCTAAGGGCACACACAAGAAGTCCATAGATAAGATGTCCTGCTTCAGATGTCATGAAAAGGGGCATGTTGCTTCTCACTGTCCGCTTAGGAAAGCCGAAGTTACATATTAAGACAGTGAACCCAACACCCGTTAAGCCCTCAACAAATGTGGCGAGCACTAGTAGTTCTCAGAGTACCGAGAAAAACGTGCAGGCCGCACCAAAACAAGTTGTGAAACAAACACCGGTAACGGTTGGACCAAAGGAAGTGGTTAGGACAAATTCACCGAATCGTGTCATTAATCAATCTAGGTCAGCACCTCAACAAGTCTATAGGAGCAGAACACCTAGCAGGGCACACACTCCAGTTAGGTCTCATACTCCTGTTAGACATTACGCACCGGTAAGAGCTCAGGGATCACAGTCTGAAATGCAATATAATAGGAATTATTCTAGAGCTCCACAACAAATGCCTACTCAAAGGCAAAGAGTGAATTTAAATCACTCGGCACCACAACAAACTCCTTTTCAACGACCCAAGTCACCTGAAAGGCGAGATGGGTATTTGAAAGAGTTTAAGTATGTGGACGAGAATGGTATAACCAAGTCACTCATGGCTTGGGTTCCCCGTGATAACTAACCTATTTTCTTTCATGTGCAGGAGATTACCACAGGTCCAAACAACAAGTGGTTCGTCGACAGTGGATGCTCCAGGCACATGACAGGGGAAAGAAGTCTCCTTACAGACTTCAAGGGTGGGAATCGGGGATTTGTATCATTCGCGGGTAACAAAGGAGGAAACATCACGGGTACAGGAGTGGTCACTAATGGGACGATCAAGTTGGACCAAGTTTATCACGTTGATAAACTGGTTCACAATCTCATTAGTGTATCTCAAATCTGTGACAAGAAGAATTCAGTGTTGTTCACTGACACTGAAGCGTTAGTGCTAAAACCGGGATTCAAGATTCCTGAAGAATGGGTATTGATGCGGGCACCAAGGAAGAATGACTTGTACATACTGGATATGAACAAGCCGGAGACTTCGATGGGGCCAATCTGTCTGTTATCCAAAGCTTCGGAGACGGAATCGGTATTCTGGCACAGACGCATGGCTCACCTGCACCTAAGAAAGATGAACTACATAACGAAAAATGGATTGGTGCAAGGTGTGCCTATGAAGAGCTTTCAGTTCGAGGACAAGTGTCTACCATGCAAGAAGGGCAAACAACATAAGAAGACACACAAGTCCAAGACGCAGAACTCCATAACCTCAACATTCGATTTGTTGCAGATGGACCTTTTCGGACCAATCAATAAAAGGAGTATAAGAGGTAGTTGGTACTGTTTGGTTATCACTGACGATTACTCACGATTTTCTTGGGTTTTCTTTCTAGGTACAAAGGACGAGACGGCTTCCAAGCTCATCGGGTTCTTAGACCAATTGGAGAATTCCTACGGAACAAGGGTTAAAAGGATACGTAATGATAATGGAACTGAGTTCAAAAACACTGTAATTGGTGTATATTGCCTATCAAAGGGCATAGTGCATCAATTCAGTGCACCATATGAGCCTCAACAAAATGGGGTGGCTGAACGTAAAAACAGGACACTGATTGAGGCAGCTAGGACTATGTTGTCGGATTCAAAGCTTCCTACCATGTTTTGGGGGGAGGCAGTGAATACCGCATGTCACATTTTAAACCGAGTCCTAACTGTCAAATCTTTGAACAAAACCTGTTATGAAATTTTGAATAAACGGCCACCTAATTTAACTGGCTTCGAACCGTTTGGGGTACCATGCACTCTTTTGCGAACAAAACATCAACCTAAGTTTGGTGAAAAGGCTGACGAAGGATACTTCCTAGGTTATGTGCCAAACTCACCAAACAAACGGGTTTTTAATAAAACAAATGGTACGGTAGAGATTGTGTACAACATTGAAGTCACAAGTTATACACATGAACCCCAAACAGGTCCGGAATGGATATTTGACTATGATAAATTATTTGAGTCATTTAACATTCCTTTGGATGAAAATGCAGGTACAATCGAAAAGGACATGGCGACGTTGCATCTGAATGACGAAGGTCATACCTTTCCGAGGACTACATTTCAATCCGCATCCGAGCCTACTCCGACTAAAAATGGATCTCCAGAAGTTACTAATCCAGAGGCACCTTCAACTGAGAATCAGACTCAGGCAACAAGTTCCAACTCTGAGGAAAATGTCCACGAGGAGGAAAATGTAGAATCTGAGGCTATTCCCCTATTAGGTGAAATAGGATCTAACTTAGGAGATAATCTGAGAGTTGACAAGATAGAGACCTCTAGGATCAACAAGAACCATCCTATAGAAAGCATCATAGGAAATCCTAACGAGGGTGTGAGGACTATGAGTAGTTTAAATAACAACACTGTATTGTTGTCGATGATAAATGACTCCGAGGCATATCATACCTGTCTCTATTCGTGTTTCATATCGCAAGTAGAGCCTAAGAATGTGCAAATGGAACTTAAGGATAACTCCTGGGTTGAAGCGATGCAGGAAGAACTCTCGCAGTTTAGGAAACTAGAAGTGTGGGAGTTAGTTCCATTACCTCGAGGGGAAGTTGCCATAGGAACCAAATGGGTTTTTAAGTGCAAAAGAGACGATCGGGGTATAGTCACGCGCAACAAGGCTAGGCTAGTTGTAAAGGGTTTCAACCAAGAGGAGGGAATCGATTACCACGAGGTGTTTCCACCAGTAGCAAGGCTGGAAGCCATTAGGTTGTTTCTAGCGTTTGCCTCCTTCAAGGGCTTTAAGGTATATCAACTAGATGTTAAGAGTGTTTTCCTATATGGGAAAGTGAAGGAGCTGGTGTATGTAGAACAACCGCCGGATTTACAGATCCAAAATATCCGGATAGAGTATATCGCTTAGATAAGGCTCTATTTGGATTGCATCAAGCACCAAGGGCGTGGTACGAGACTCTATCCAACCATTTATTAGAGAACGGTTTTGAAAGGGGTAGGATAGATAGTACTCTGTTTGTTAAGAGGAAGGGAGAACATTTCATCTTGGTACAAGTGTACGTTGATGACATCATTTTTGGATCATCAGACGAACAGATGTGCAAAGATTTGGAGAAGGTGATGAAGTCGAAATTCGAGATGAGTGCAATGGGAGAGTTAAATTTCTTTTTGGGGTTACAAGTTGACCAGAAGAAGGAAGGGATGTTTATCCATCAGACGAAGTATGTCTATGACATATTGGAACGCTTCGGGATGGAAGGAACAAAATTGACTGCCCATTTCAGCACGCCGATTCAAGTGAATCACAATCTCGGACCGGGTACTGGAAGTGATACCGATGTGGATCCGACATTATATCGGGCCATGATTGGATCACTTATGTATTTAACTGCTTCAAGACCTGACATCATGTTTGCTGTGTGTATTTGTGCTAGGTTTCAAGCTAATCCGAAGGAGATGCACATGAAAGCTGTGAAGCGGATTCTACGATACCTCAAGTCGAAACCGAAGCTGGGACTTTGGTATCACGCGGAGGGAGATCTAGAGTTGGAGGCGTTCACGGATTCTGACTACGGAGGATGCAGCTTGACGCGCAAATCAACAACTGGAGGTTGTCAGTTCCTAGGAGGGAGACTGGTATCCTGGCAATGCAAGAAACAGACGTCGGTAGCCGTGTCAACGTGCGAGGCCGAGTATGTTGCTGCTGGTAGTAGCTGCTCACAGGTTCTGTGGATACAACAACAATTGTGGGATTACGGTTTGGCTTACACTCAAACTCCAATTAGGATAGACAATCAATCTACAATTGCTATAACGAATAATCCAGTTAAACACAACAAAACAAAGCACATAGACATTAGGCATCATTTTATTCGTGATTGTGCTGAAAAGAACTTAATCAAATTGGTAAAAGTGGCAACGGAAGATAATAATGCAGATTTATTTACCAAAGCATTTGATAAGTCACGGTTTGAATATTTAATTCAACTAAATGGAATGCGCAATCCAGAGTAATTTGGCCTTAGTAGTAGTTTATTTCCTTTTATAGCTGTAGTATTTCTTTCTTTTTATAGTAAGTCTGCTAATTTAGGATAGTTTCTATTTTTAGTAAGTTTCTATTTTTAGTAAGTTAGTAGGTTATCTTATTTTTTTGCTATTTCTTATGAAAAACAAAAGAAAAAAGAGAGAAAAATTTAAAAATACAAAAAAAGAGAATATCAGAAAAAGGAGTTAAGTCTTAGAAGCATAGGTTCAAAGTGATGAAAATTAGCACAGTCGTTACAAACTCTAAGTGTTTAGGCTTTCACACGTAATGCAACTAAAATTCTAAGTGTTATACTTTAGTTTAGTTTGATGTGTTGGTAGGCATAATACATATAGGGAGTCTCAAGGCAAATAAAATATTCAAGGAAAAGTCAAACGTGTCGCTAACTTAGATGTATGACCAATCGGTCTTAATTTTTATGTACAAGACATACAATCTTTGAGTCTAAATGAGGTATGCAAACTTTCTGGGGATGTATGGCAACATCAAATACATCTTAAAATGGAAAGAATAGAAAAATCATACAAAATTGAGAGTCGAAAACATGTAACTCTGTTGTATGTAAGTACAGACCTGTTGCCTCTGTTTAGATTCGGGTTGGCAAGATATGTCGCTTTGTTGTACGTCAGTACAGACCTGTCACCGCTGTCTTGCTAACTTTAAGAATAAACCTTAAGTCAAACTAAGACACTTTGTTGTATGAAAATACAGACCTGTGTCCGATGTTTGTCTTTTAAAGAAAGTTTTCAAATACCAACAAGTTAGAATCTTAGTCTGTATGCCTTGATCATAAAAGTATGTCTATGTCTGGGTCACGTAAGATAATTTCATGATAAATAAAAATGCCAAGGGATATTCCGAAATGTAGAATGTTTAAAGGGGTAAATACCAACAATCGGCTAAATGGGTATTTCACGACAAACAATCAAAGGAATCAAAAATTCCTTAGTGTGAAAGTTTAAGTACCAAGAGTGAGTATCACACACCGCAATCTGATTGAACCTTTCTTTGGCTATACTCATCAAAAATATTTCGTTTACTGTTTAGCTTAGGTTGTAAATTTTAATAAGTATAGCTTAAGTCTAAGTTAAATTTTTTGGTCAAAATTTTTATTTCATTTTACCTTAGTTTAGTTTATTTTATTTTATTTTATTTTATTTTTTTACTTAGGTAAAAGGTCAAAAATTACAGAGGGTGCATTCACAGTTGAATAAAATAAACACTGCGTGAAAAATCTTGTGCTTATGGTAAAAGATTTGGCATAGTTTATCTCGTTACACAATACCGTTGAAAAGGTTGAAAAAGTTGAAGTTATTTCAAAATTTTCGAAATTTTTCTAAGTGTTTGGTGTAATTCGAGTTTAGGACAAACTCGAAATTGGGTAGTTTTCGAATCTGTCAGTAGATTCGAGTTTGGCCATAGATTCAAAGGTTGGTATTATAAATAGATAACAGTAACTGTCATTACTCCTATCTGTTTTCGAATCTACCCTCTCGAATCTATCCGGCGACCTCGAATCTATTTCCTCGAATCTACCGATTTCCACAAAAACGACAATTTGTCGAGTTTCTTGCTTGGTGTTTCGATTCTACTGATACTTCTAGGTACAAACAACTGGGTTGTACAAGATTTGAGTAGTTTTATACACCATTTAAGTCAAAATCATCGATTTTTGAAGGTTTATGGGTCTAAGTCGTGTTTTCCAAAATTACAAAGTTTGGGCCAATAAATAGTCAAATTAAATGCACAAATCAGTGATTAGAACCTAGTTGGACTAATGTATGTGATTTGCTGAGTCCAACAAGGTTAAAATCATGGGATTTGTTGTTGAGTAGGGCCGACGATTTCGAATCTGTTCCAGACGTTTCTCGAGTCTGTCAGTAAACTCGAGAAGGACACTAGATTCGAATGTGTCATCAAACTCGAAAAGGGGGTTTATTCGAATCTGTTTATTCGAATCTGCCATTTTATTTGAATTAGTTAATTTAAATTTTATTAAACTTGTAGAAATTCTTTTGTGTTAGATTTTGTACTCACACAAGTTCAAAATAAAACAAATTCGAATTTAAGCAAGTTTATTGATTTTTATTAATTCTAATAATTTATCTATTGTGCAGATATGGCTGTTCGAGTATTTGTGGCGAAGCATAATATGGTCATTCCCCCCGACCATCATATCCCTGAGGCGCAGGGTTTTCGACAAATGTTGGATTTCCTAGTAGAGTCTAGGATTGCGTTTGCCTTATCCCATAATATTCAGATTGTAATTCCCTATGTTCGCCAATTTTATGATCATCTTCAGGTGGACTGCTCTGTCACCCCGACAGTGCTAAGAACAAGGATTGCAGGGCAACCGTTGGTGTTCTCTGCCGATATGCTGCGTCAAGTGTTGCAGCTAGGCTCTCAGGAAGAAGAATCTGGGCCTATTGATTTTCTTCTGAGTATTAGGCAAGCGGCCTTTCAGAGAATGGGTTACAGCCTAGATGTTACAAAGACTTCTTATATGAAGAGCGGGCTTATTGGCCAATAGAGGTTTTTGGCTCATGTTTTCATGGTTTGTTTCGCGGCAAAGAAAGCCGGTTTTGACTATATCGTCTCGAAGATCTAATCAGGGATGATCGCTTTACTGTATAATCGGCCATTCAGCTTTTCGGAAATGTTTTTCTCCGAATTCGTACACCAAATCACGGCTCCAGAGTACAAACAATTTCTGTTGTATCCTCGATTCATAATAATGCTCATCAGGAATTTCTTGCCGAATTTGCCTCAGCAAAATGAAATTCAAAGCGTAGCAGTAATGGATAAGAGGATTTTTGCTGATTGTTCATCGCACAGAGGAAAGTTGGCGGTTCCAGTTGAGCGACCGATGTTTGGAGCTGTCTTGGATAGGAATTTTGAAGCACCTGATACTGCCAACTGGGCAGGAGAAGTGGAAGTTCAAGCCAGACAGCCACCGCAACAACAAAGACAACAACCGCGAGCACAGCCTCAAAGGAGAAGACAAAGAGCTACTGCGAGTCAAACACAGGCAACCAGGCCTTCTACAAGTCAGCAGACAGAGGTACAAGAAGCAGGGCCTTCGAATGTCCCAAGTGAAGCTGATCAGTTGTGCCAGACTCTCTATGAAATTTGGGAAGCAGGACCTAACGCCAATGAAGAAATCTCTGCAGCATTAGTTGGAGAATTGCTTGAGCCTCCATAAGGAGAAGAAGATGTGCTGAGGGATGTTGATGAATATGAACCAGAGCAGACTGGTAATGACTTGTCATCATCAGCTACCGAATCAGAAGATATGGAGGAGATACAGGTTGAAGCTCCAGATTCCGAATCTACAGAACCTCATGTTCAATCAGGAACTTATGGATCAAGGTTGGTCGTAAATGAAGAAGTTTCGAGGAGGAGAATATCAAGAGAGTCTGATGACTCTGATTTTGAAGAAGAAGAAGTTGCACCGTTAGTGACAAGGCAACGGGCCAAGCGTCACAGATTTATGCAAGGATCGTCTTCAGCTTCATCAGAACAACCACAAAATCCTCAAACTCAAACTCCTCAACCTCAGGAACCTCAAACCACCATTCCACCATCACCACCTCATGATGAACCGTATATCCCATCGCCAAACCTTCCAACTCCGATACAGTCAATTCCATCAACTTCATCCACATACGCCGACAATCAAAGGTTTCTGCAGCTTAAAGCTCGAGTTGACTTCCAAAATCCAAATCTTAGGCCTAACAAAGGCAATCGGTGAATTCAGACTCATAATGCAAATCTTGATAAGGAGAATGCCGATTTGAAGAAGATTGTGGAAAACGTTCAGGAAGAGAACGTAGAGTTAAAGACTTTTGTAGCGATCAGGCAGCTGAGATAAGGTCGATGCGCTCCCTAATTGAGCAGTTAATGAAAAATTTACAGGCTCAGGGGGAGACGTCGTGCCGTGATCAAGAAGTACAGAGGCCGAGGGATGATGATGAAGAAGATAACCAAGGCAATGATCCCAGCTCTCAAAGACAGGATGAGCCAGTAGATTTTTCTGCTGCTCAGGCTGCTCAATCTCAGGGGGAGCCAAGTCAAGCAGGAGGAGAAGTAGGAGAAGCGAGTTCATCTAAGCCTACGGATTTTGAGATTAGTGAGATGATTGATGCTCTCATGGATCTTGATGACGATCCGATGGATTTGGGTTTTGATTTTGAAGATGAAATGGAAGAGCTGGAAGAGGGTGAGTTTGTGCCTGAAGATATTGTTGACTGGAAATCAGATGATGAGGTATGTGCTGATGAGGACGATGAAGCTGATGAGATCGTCGTGCAGCAAAATCCTATCACTAATACATATGTGATAGAAGGAGATGATATTGTTAACATAGAAGTGGTGAATGCTGCGTTAAATGTTGAGCCATCAGTAGAGGAACCTGCCAGAGAACTAACGAATGAAGAAAAAAGAAAGTTGTGGTTCAGGGCTGAACAGAAGGAATTAGAGCTGAAAAAGAAGATAAGGGTGCCAGGGACTGGAAAGCTATCAGGAAGCATATTAAGCTGGTTCTTTGATCGAGAACTGCAGCTATTCATAATCAAGAGAAAAGACGGGCTCCAGTACCTGAGGCGAACTCTGAAAGCATTCAATTCACTGCCAAAGATTGAGATCAAGGCGTTAGCATGGAAAGAACTGATTAATATTGGCAATGATCCCTACGCAGATGTAATTGCAAGAATCATAAGGAAAGAGGGAAGATCAAGGAAGTTTGAACGATTGAATCCAAGGATAGGAAGAAAAGTAGAGGATCCTTCTAGAATTGATCCTCTAATTGGGCGTCCTAGGATGAAGATTCAGTACAAACCAGTAAGATGTCTAAGAAAGGTGCCGCTCAAGCCTATGCCACAGAATGTCATGAAGAATCTGAATTGGTGATATGTTGAGAGTGAGACTGGAGAAGCAGTGATGGAAGATTTTGAAGAAAATGTGATTCTTAGAATCTATGATCCTCTTCATCTGGTAAACCTTTCTCGAGATGATCTTCAAATTTTGCATGCTCATAAGATTTCTAGTGACACTCATATGGATGGCGAGGCTAGGAAATATGAGAATGTAGTTAAAGTATGTGTTGAAAAGGGCTTGTATGCTGGAAGTAGTTTGAATAAATAATAAACAAAGTTCTTGATCAAATGTGTGAATTATTAGAAGCTATCGTCAAGGGGGAGTCTGTTGGTACACCCTGTGTGACGATAGCAGTCTAAGTGATCCTACATTGTGGTTTTAGCAAGTGTTTGTTATATATGTTTATATATGGTTGATAGTTATTATTGTTTGTGTGTTTGAACTTGATGTAACGTATTACAAGAAGTTCAAACATAAAGATCAAAGATAAAATCAATCATAAGGTAAAAACATAAGTTTCAATACTAAGTTGAGTATGTGAAATAAGTAGATTCGAATTATATAAAGTTTGACATTCGAATCTGTGTCAGATTCGAATGTGGACCTAGATTCGAATGTAGGCATATTCGAGAGTGTCAATGAGGACAAACTCGAATGGGCCTTGGACCAGATTCGAGTTTGGCCCATGTCAGACTCGAATTAACCTCTATAATTAGGGATTGACTCGAAATATTATCAGACTTTTGCAGATTTCGTGTGAGTGATTAGCAAAAGGCGATTTCGAGTTTATCATCGGTGTTAGTGCCGTTTCGGAGAGAATCAGTTCGTAGGATCGCTCGTGTGTCGTTCGTTCAGCTTCTGATAGTCTCCGTGTTTCTTGGTGAGAGTTGTTTCCGTCTACCCGTTAACGAGGATTCCGCACTTGTTGACGGTTCCGCGTCTAGATAGATCTTGTAGTCAGTAGACCTTACAAGACAGTATGAACTCTTCTTTGCAAAACCAAAGGAGACACTCACTGAAACATACACCAGGTTTACTGCTCTGGTTAATGATCTCAAAGCTGTTGGAATCACAAAGGACAGTCTGACTCTAGTGAACAAGTTCTTGGACATCTTGCCTGAAGAATTGAACTACTTTTCTACCATCTTGAGAAATTCAGGTACCATCAAAGGTATGGATCTTGTAAACTTATATGGATCCTTACTAAATGATGAACAGTCAAGGCAGCAAAAGAGAAATGCCTTGGAAATGTGCAAGAGAGGTGTTGCCTTAGTGGCCAGCGTGAGACAACCTGTTGGGCAGGTATGTGATGTGTTCACACAACCTGATCAACAGGCTGATGATGAAAGAGAGGAAATGTCTGATGAGGAAGACAGTGCAGACCTTGCTGAACTTGATGATGAGCAAATGATTGCAATGCTTGTCAAAAGGTTCAACAAGAAAAAGTTTGGAAGAAATATGATGCAGGGGAACTCAAATGCTGTCAAGTAGAAGGCATTTGATAAATCTAAAGCTGAGTGCCTCAAATGTGGCAAAAAATGGCCATATAGCTGTTGACTGTGTGTCAAAAGCTGTTGGACAGTCTTCCAAACCATAAAAGACTAACAAGGACGATGGCTACATGGTTAAGTACCATATGGCCATGGCTAAGCTGAAAAAGTTGGAAAACTCAGTGGCTTCCAACAAGCAGATGGGACTCATGGCAGAGACATGTGACTGGGAGAAGTCTGATTCATCGTAAGATGAAGAAGACAACAACTGTCTGATGGCCAACACTGATGTCCCATCAACCAGCAACTTCAAACAGGACTTGGCTGAAGCTGAAGCCTTCAGCAGCTTAGAGAACTGGAACCCCACAACGATGTACAAGGTTTTATGGCTTACAGTTCTGAAGAAAAAGTAAAAATGTTTGAATATATGCTTGTTGATTTAAAAGCTGCTATTGAGAAGCACAATGTTTTACTATCTGAAATCTCTAAGCTTAAAACTGATCTTGACACAAAATCCAGTAAACTGGACAACTTTCATAAGTTGGAAACTGAGCTTGATTAATTAAAACACATCAACTCCATTTTACTGGAAGAAAAGAGAGAAACAGACGTAAAACATGCAAAGGTTCAAAAGATAGTTGACTCTTGGTGCCAATCTGCACAAAAAGTCAGCCATTGTATCAGTCAACAGATCCCTGCACAAATCCAAGCCTATCTTGGAGGGGATCTTGACAAAGCAGCTTCCATTGTTGAGATTAATAATCTGAAAGATGACTTATCAACTCTTGGTGAGCTTCCCAGCACTTTTATTCAAAAAGTTAACGGAAAGCTAGTCTCAACAAACAGGTTTATCAGGCCTCAAAATACTAACAACTTGTGTGAAAAAGCCGCAAAAGCTGATAATGTAATGTGTTCTCCATCAAATCAGCCTGCTAAGTGCTATGCTGATCCACACAAGCAAAAGAAAGGTAAACATGCTCAAGCTACACCAGTGGACACTAAACCTGTTCACAAAACAGGCTCTGGGTCCAAAGCTGATAGTAAGAGACATGTTAATCCATTTGATGCTAAACATTTTGAAAATAAGTTTTCAAAAGGTAAGCAGCCTGCTTTCAACAAGGGTAAGTCTCATGTTGAAAGCAAATCTACTGTGGTTTCAAATAAGTTTTCAAATCATAGTGGAAAACTGGTTATAAATGAAAATAAGTCTTTCATAACCAAAAACAATGATTATGTTGATAGGCAGCATCAATCACATCTCAGTAAGGGCAAAGGCAAAGCCATTGCTCAACCTGAGAAATCTGGGAATAAGTTTCCCAAACCTGTGGAAGGTCAAAAACCAATCGAGCTTCCTGTATTAGACATCTGTCCTCCCAAAAAGAGGAACGAAGAAACAGGCAAAGCTGTTGCTATTGTGCCTTCCACCCAAGCTGTTGATTCATCGAAAAATAGTAATAAGTTTGCTAACCTGCTGATAAAATCAATAGAAATAATTCAGAATGTGTTTCTGAAAGTTCTTCTTCCAAAAAGGCTAAAAAGAGAAAATGATATAAATGTGGGAAGAAGACACGCATGGCCAAAGACTGTCCTGAAACTGAGGACATGAGGCCCGTTGACTCTGCTAGTTCTATCATTGCTAAAACAAGCAGTGTTGGAAGTAACTTAGTCAATGACAGTGGTATCCAAACTGATACCATTCAAATAGGAAATATTAGTGTGGATATCACTAGCCCATCAACAAATGTTGATGAAGTAGGAGAACTCATCACTATGATGAGTTCCTTAAAAAGTAACTTACGTTTTCCTATGACACTCTGAAGGACAAACAACCATCCTAGGTTTGGTACTTGGACAGTGGCTGCTCAGGATACATGACAGGTTGCAAGGACCTGCTGAGTGATCTCAGGCCTGAAAAAGGGCCAAAAGTCACCTTTGGTGACAATGTACAAGGATCCACTGAGGGATATGGAACTCGTAAAGCTGGTGCTGCAGTGTTCAAAAGGGTGGCCTATGTGATTGGGCTAAAACATAACCTTGTTAGCATAAGTCAACTATGTGATGCTGGCTACAAGGTTAACTTTGATGAGCACCTGGGTTACATATTGGATCCCCAAGGCAAAGTGGTGCTGTGTGCTCAACGAAAAAAAGGTGTATATGTTGTGGACATGAAATCTGCTGATCCCACAACTGAAACCTGCTTTCTCACAAGAACCAATGCAGACCTGAACTGGTTATGGCACAAAAGGCTATCACACCTGAACTTCAAGAATATCAACAAACTCTGTACGAAAGAGTTGGTCACAGGTTTGCCTTCTATGACCATTGTTAAGGATAAACTCTGCACAGCTTGTGAGAAAGGAAAGCACAGAAGATCATCTTTTAAATCCAAGCATAATTTTTCTATTGATACTCCTCTCTTCTTAATCCACATGGACTTGTTTGGACCAGTCAGTGTCCCAAGTCTAGGAGGAAGAAGATACACTCTAGTAATGGTTGATGAGTTCTCCAGGTTTACATGGGTGACCAATCTGAAGAACAAAGGAGAGGCTGCTAGAGAAATCATTGGTTTTATAAAAAAAGATGGAAATGCTGAACTCTGCTCAAGTGAAGCAGCTTAGAAGTGATCATGGTACTGAATTAAGAAACAGTACTCTTGAGGACTTCTGTGAGGAAAGAGAGATCACACAGAACTTTCCAGTAGTAAGAACTTTATAACAAAATGGAGTTGCTGAAAGGACAAACAGAACCCTCATTGAAGCTGCTAGAATCATGTTGTGTGCATCTGGTTTACCTTCATCAAATGGGGCTGAAGCTGTTAACACTGCCTGCTTCACCCAAATCAGATCCTTAGTGGTGAAAAGGTTCAATAAGACTCCCTATGAGATGCTCAAAGGGAGGAGGCCAAATATTAGCTACTTCCATGTGTTTGGATGTCCCTGCTTCATTCTGAATCAAAGGGACCAACTGGAAAAGTTTGAACCCAAAGTTGATGAAGGTATGTTTGTTGGATATTCTGCTATCTCCAAAGCCTACAAAGTATACAACTACAAGAGAAAGGTGATAGATGAATCCATCAATGTCACATTTGAAGAGTCCAGGAGTGTCTCCACCAAAGTTGTTCCTGAATCAGTTTCAGGAGAATTCAGCTTTGATGATCTCATGCATTCAAACAGTGAACAGGACTCAAAAGCTTCCACTACACCCAGAGTGGAACCTGCTAACCATGATGGGCATGATAATGATTGTGTTGATACACCCTGTGTGAATAAGTGTACTGACTTAATTACAACTTCATGTCCTTAACCAATCAATGTTGATTTTCCTGGGTCCTCTGCTAATATGTTCAACAATGGAGAGTCATGCTCAACAAGTGAACAGGCTCAAGATATCAGTGTGTCTGAAAATCTTGAGAGCTGTTCAACAGGACCTGTTGAAGATGCAAACAACTCAGGAGAATCCTCATTGAGGAATGATCCTAAGTGGATCAGGTGTCACCCCAATGATCAAATAATTGGTGACATCAACAAAGGGGTACAAACAAGATGGGACAGCTAAGGAAACTTTTGTATGTTCTCTAGCTTTGGGTCCCTAATGGAGCCAAAGAAAGTGGATGAAGCACTTAAAGATGCCAATTGGATCACTTCCATGCAAAAGGAACTCAATCAGTTTGAGAGAAACAAGGTATGGAGGCTGGTCCTTGCTCCTAAAGGTAAAACTATAATTGGCACCAAATGGGTTTACAGGAACAAGATGGATGAGCAAGGTCATGTCTTTAGAAATAAGGCAAGACTAGTTGCTTAGGGCTACAGACAGGAGGATGGCATTGACTACGATGAAACATTTGCTCCTGTGGCCAGGCTAGAGGCAATTCGTTTGTTTCTAGCCTACGCTGCTCATAAGAGCATGAAGGTATTTCAAATGGATGTGAAGAGTGCATTTTTGGATGGGAAGCTGCAACAAGAAGTTTATGTCAAGCAGCCTCCAGGTTTTTAAAATGAACATCATCCGGGTTTTGTCTATAAGTTGGACAAAGCCCTCTATGGTCTAAAACAATCCCCTAGAGCCTGGTATGACACTCTTACTTATTTTCTTATAAGCAATGGGTACTCCAGAGGTAAAGTGGATACCACACTATTCATAATGTAAGGTCTACGACTGCAAGATCTATCTAGACGCGGATCCGTGAACGAGTGTGGAATCCTCGTTGACGGTTAGACGGACAACTCTCAACCAACGGAAACACGGAGACTATTAGACGCTGAACGAACGACACACGAACGATCTTACGTACTAATTCTCTCCGAAACGGGACTCACCTAGATGATAAACTCGAGATCGCCTCTTGCTTAATTCCTCACGAATTCTGCCAAAGGTTTCTAATCATTCGAGTCTATCCCTAATTATAGACCCTGATTCGAGTTTGTTGTGGGCCAACCTCGAATCTGGCCTAAGGCCCATTCGAATCTGTCCATCTGACAGACTCGAATCTAGCCCATTCGAATCTATCACAGATTCGAATGTCTTCCTTTACCTATTCGAATCTAGCCAATACACTTAAACACTTATGTTTTAACTTATGCTTGAGTTAATCTTTGACCTTTATGTTTGAACTTCTTGTAATCAATACATCAAGTTCAAACACACAATCAATAACAGACAAACACATATTAAACATATATATCAAAATACTTGTTAATACTCAGAATATTACCTAAACCATAATGCAGATCGATTAGACTGCTATCGTCACACAGGGTGTACCAACAGACTCCCCCTTGACGATAGCTTCTAATTATTTACATTACATCAAATCAAATTTAAGTACTAGAGCTATATATACTACTACCTGCATATAATCCAGCATCTATACAAACTTTAACTACCTTTTGGAACTTCCTGGCTTCAGATCTCCATGGTTCAGTAAAGAAAATAGGCTGATCATGAAGCTTCTTCAGGTCGTCCTTCGATAGGTTTATCAAATGCAGTGGATCATATACCTTCAAAATGACCTGCTCGTCTTGATCTTCCATGATAGCTTCAGCAGTGTCAATCTCTAGGTACCACCACTTCATGTTGCTCAAAACGTTCTGTGGCATTGGTTTCATTGGGACTTTCTTTAGACACCTCACAGGTTTGTATTCCATCCTGGCCCATGGCCTACCTGTATGAGGATCTATTCTCGACTGATCCTCGACCCTCTTTCCGGTCCTTGGCTTGAGTCTCTCGAATTTCCCAGATCTTCCTTCTTTCCTTATGATTCTTGCCACAACCTCAGCGTACTGGTCATTACCTATATTAATTAATTCTTTCCAAGCAAGCTCCTTTACTTCAATCCTGGGCAGTGAGTTGAACGCCCTCAGTGTTCGCCTCAAGTATTGAAGGCCATCTCTTCTTTTTAAGATAAATAGCTGCAGTTCTTTGTCAAAGAACCAGCTTATAATCCCACCAGCAAAATTTCCAGCACCTGGATTTCTCATCTTCTTCTTCATCTTCAGCTGATCTTTCTTTTCTTCCTTCTTGAACCAAAGATTTATCAAATCAGCTCTAGATGGCTCTTTCTCAGCCTCTTCAAGTTCTTTGTCTTCAACTGAGGCTACCTTGATGTAATCAATATCAATCACATTATGATTTTGGCTCTCATACAGTTCAGTGACTGGTTGTGAATTGATTATTACTTCATTACCATGATCGTCTTCATCATCTAGCACTTCATCATCCGATTTCCAGTCAACGACGTCATCTGGAATGAATTCACCTTCTTCTAATTCTTCAATATCATCTTCAAAATCAAATTCCATTAGCTCTTCTTCAATATCTTTCAGCGCATCTATCATGTCGCTATCTAAAGTCCTTGAAGAACCTGCTTCTCCTCCTGCTCCTCCTACTTCTCCTTCTGTACTAGGCTCCCCCTGAACTTGTGTAACTTGAGCTGCAGAAAAATCTACAGACTCAATCTCTTTGTTCGCACCGGGATCATCGCCTTCATTATCATCATCTTCTCGCTGTACTTCCTGATCTTTACAACTCGTCTCCCCCTGAGTTTGTAGATTTTTCATAAGTTGCTCTAGGAGGGACCGCATTGCTCGGATTTCAGACGATTGATCAGCAACAAATGATTTAATCTCCGTGTTTTCGTCTCTAACACTTTCAACAATCTTTCTCAGTTCTGCATTCTCCTTATCAAGATTAGAGTTATGCTCTTGGAGTTCACCGACTGCTTTTGTGAGAGTTATGATTTGAACGTTCTGAAAGTCGACACGGCTCTTGAGTTGCATGATTCGTTGATTGTCGGTATAGGCTTCTGATGTAGAAGGGATGGACTGAATGGGAGCAGGATTGAATGGGTGGGGAATGTAGGGTTCATGTTGCTGAGGTGGCGGTGATGGTGGAGCTGTAACTTGGGGTTGGGTCTGGGTTTGAGGCGGAGGTTGTGCATCGGACTCTGATGAAGTCCCCTGCATAAACCTGTGACGTTTGGCCCGTTGCCTTGTCACCAACTGAGCAGTCTCATCTTCTTCAAAATCTGACTCCTCCAATTCCCTGGCCTCTCGCCTCCTCGAACCACCTTCATTGACAATCAATCGCGAACCATAAGTTCCAATTTGAACTTCAGGAACTGCAGCTGCAGGAACTTCCTCTGAATCTGATTCGGATTCTGAAGATATTAATGCGTCATCTGCCCTTTCCGGTTCGTATTCGTCAACATCACGAAATATATCATCTGCATCTCCAGGCGGACTAAGCAGCTCACCCACTAGTGCTGCTGCCACATCTTCATTTGCATTAGGACCAGAAGACCATATTTCCTCCAAGGTCTGAGCAATCTGCTCAGATTCGGGGACTGCACCTGAAGTCCCTGCTTCTTGTGCCTGTAGTTGTTCACTGGTTGAAGGCCCGGATGCCTGAATTTGACTAGCAGTTTGTTGCTGTTGGCGTCGTGGATCACGCGGCCTAGCACGCGGCTGTTGTTGGCGTTGTGGTTGTTGTTGCTGTTGCTGCTGTTGGACATCAACTACCCCTGCCCAGTTGGCATTACTCGGGGCTTGAAATTCCCTATCCAGAATTGCACTAAATAGTGGGCGCGCCACCGGAACCGCTAACCTTCCTCGATGTGAGGAGCAGTCAGAGTAGATGCGCTTATCCATAATATTCACGCTCAATGCATCATCTGATTGTGGCAAATCAGGCAAGAAGTGCCTTATCAACATCATTACAAACCTAGGATACAGAAGGAATCTTTCTCTCTCAGGGGCAGTAATTTGATGGATGAATTCCGAGAAAAATAACTGTGAGAAGCTGAACTTCTTATTGTACACCATGGCAATCACCCCAGATTGAATCTTGGATACAATGTAATCAAACCCAGCCTTCTTAGGCGCAAAACAAACCATGAACACGTGGACCAAAAATCGCCACTGCCCTATCAACCCGCTTTTCATATAAGATGATTTTGTAACGTCCAAACTATAGCCCATTCGCAAAAACGCTGCTTGCCTAATACTTAATGGAAAGTCTATAGGCCCGTCTTCTTGTTCTTGTGAACCCAACTGCAGTACTTGACGCAAAATATCTGCTGAGAAAACCAGAGGTTGACCAGCAATTCTGGTTCTTAAAACTGTCGGGGTGACAGTACAGTCCACCTGTAAATGATCGTAAAATTGACGCACATATGAAATCACAATCGGAATATTTTGATATAATGCATAGCTGATCCTAGACTCTGCTAGAAAATCTAAAACTTCTCGAAATCCCTGCGCTTCAGGGATGTTATGAGCTGGATTAAGTACCATATTATGCTTAGGAACAAAAGCACGAAGCGCCATATCTGCACAATATATAAAACTGTTAGAATTATTAAAAATCAATAAACTTGTTTAAATTCAAAATTTGTTTTATTTTGTACTCGATTAAGTACAAAATCCAACACAATTAAATTTCCACAAGTTTAATAAAATTTAAATTCAACAAAGCAAATAAAGTACAGATTCGAGTCTAATGGACAGACTCGAATGTCATGGTCATCTCGAATCTATTGATAGATTCGAGAAACCCATGAACAGATTCGAATGCCCAAGAACAGATTCGAAAGGCCGACAGATTTGTTTCCAACAAAAATCCAAGATTTTAACCATTTTGAACTAGATAAATCACATACTTTAGTTCAACTATGTTCTAATCACTGAATTATGCCTTTAATTTGATATTTCATAGGTCCTAACTTAGTTATTTTTCAAAAACTCTATTTTGACCCATAAAACTTCAAAATGTGATGTTTAAGCCCAAAATTGTGTATAAAACTACCAAAATCTTGTACAATCCGGTTGATTATACCTAGATATGAGTGTAGAATCGAACACGATAGCTTTAGACTCGATGAAATGTCGTTTTTGTGAAATACGGTAGATTCGAGAATAGATTCGAGATCGCCACAGACAGATTCGAGATTTCAGATTCGACAACAGTAAGAAATAAATGCCTTCACTGTGGACCTATATATACTACCAACCTTCGAGTCTAAGTCCCTATTCGAATCTACTGACAGATTCGAAGTCTTACCACTTCGAGTCTGTCCTAGATTCGATACTACCAAACACTTAGAAAAATTTCGAAAATTTTGAAAATAACTTCAACTTTTCCAACTTTTTTCTACGGTATTGTGTAACCAGATAAACTATGCCAATTCTTTTACCCTAAGCACAGATATTTCATGCATTGTGTATTTTATCCAACTTTGAATGCACCCTCAGTAACTTTTGACCTTTTACCTAAGTAAAAATTAAACTAAACTAAAATAAAATAAAATAAACTAAGGTAAAAATAAAATAAAATAAAATAAAATAAAATAAAGTAAAATAAAATTTTGACCAAAAAATTTAATCTAGACTTAAGAAAAAATTTACAATCTAAGCTAAATACTTAACAACATATTTTTGATGAGTATAGTCTAAGAAAGGTTCAATCAGATAGCGATGTCCGATACTAACTTTCAGTACTTAAACTTTCACACTTAGGAATTTTTTTGAATTCCTTTGATTGTTTGTCGTGACATACCCATTTAGCCGATTGTTGGTATTTTACCCTGTTAAACATTCTACATTTCGGAATATCCCTTGGCCTTTTTATTTATCAGGAAATTATCTTACGTGACTCAGACATAGACATACTTTTATGATCAAGGCACACAGACAAAAATTCTAACTTGTTGGTATTTGCAAACTTTCTTTAAAAGACAAACATCGGACACAGGTCTGTATTCTCATACAACAAAGTGTCTTAGTTCGACTTAAGGTTTATTTTTAAAGTTAGCAGATAGCGGTGACAGGTCTGTACTGACGTACAACAAAGCGACATGTCTGCTAACCCGAATCTAAACAGAGACAACAGGTCTGTACTTACGTACAACAGAGTTGCATGTTTTCGACTCTCAGTTTTACATGATATTTCTATTCTTTCCATTTTCAGATGTATTTGATGTTGCCATACATCCCCAGAAAGTTCGCATACCTCATTTAGACTCAATGTTTGTATGTCTTGTACATAAAAATTAAGACCGATTGGTCGTACATCTAGGTTAGTGACACGCTTGACTTTTTCTAGAATATTTTATTAGCCTTGAGATTCCCTATATGTATTATGCCTACCAACACATCAAACTAAATAAAGTATAACACTTAGAGTTTAGTTGCATTATGTGTGAAAGCCTAAATACTTAGAGTCTGTAACGACGGTGCTAATTTTCGTCACTTTGAACCTATGTATCTAAGACTTAACTCCTTTTCTGATATTCTCCTTTTTTGTATTTTTGTAATTTTCTCTCTTTTTTCTTTTGTTTTTCATAGCAAAAAGCAGTAAACTAAGCTAACCTACTAACTTACTAAAAATAGAAACTTACTAAAAATAGAAACTTTCCTAAATTAGAAACTTACCTAAATTAGCAACTTACCTAAATTAGCAGACTACTGTAAAGAAAGAAATACTACTACTCTAAAAGAAAATAAACTTACTACTACTAATGTCAAATTACTCTGGGTTGCGCATTCCATTCAGTTGAATTAAATACTCAAACCGTGTCTTATCAAACGCTTTGGTAAATAAATCAGCATTATTATCTTCTGTTGCCACCTTTACCAGTTTGATTAAGTTCTTTTCAGCACAATCACGAATAAAATGATGTCTTATATCTATGTGCTTTGTTTTACTGTGTTTAACTGGATTATTAGTTATAGCAATTGTAGATTGATTGTCTATCCTAATAGGAGTTTGAGTGTAAGCCAAACCGTAATCCCGCAATTGTTGTTGTATCCACAGAACCTGTGAACAGCAACTACCAGCAGCTACATACTCGGCCTCGCACGTTGACACGGCTACCGATGTTTGTTTCTTGCATTGCCAGGACACCAATCTCCCTCCTAGGAACTGACAACCTCCAGTCGTTGATTTGCGCGTTAAGCTGCATCCTCCGTAGTCCGAATCTGTGAACGCCTCCAACTCTAGATCTCCCTCCGCGTGATACCAAAGTCCCAGCTTCGGTTTCGACTTGAGGTATCGTAGAATCCGCTTCACAGCCTTCATATGCATCTCCTTCGGATTCGCTTGAAACCTAGCACAAATACACACAGCAAACATTATGTCAGGTCTTGAAGCAGTTAAATACATAAGTGACCCAATCATGGCCCGATATAAAGTCGGATCCACATCGGAATCACTTTCAGTACCCGGCCCGAGATTATGATTCACTTGAATCGGCGTGCTGAAATGGGCAGTCAACTTAGTTCCCTCCATCCCAAACCGTTCTAATATGTCATAGACATACTTAGTTTGATGGATAAACATCCCTTCCTTCTTTTGGTCAACTTGTAACCCCAAAAAGAAATTCAACTCCCCCATAGCACTCATCTCGAACTTAGACTTCATCACCTTCTCGAAATCTTTGCACATCTGTTCGTCTGATGATCCAAAGATGATATCATCAACGTACACTTGTACCAAGATAAAGTGATCGCCCTTCCTCTTAACAAACAAGGTACTATCTATCCTACCCCTTTCAAAACCGTTCTCTAACAGATGGTTGGATAGAGTCTCATACCACGCCCTAGGTGCCTGATGTAATCCGTATAGAGCCTTATCACTCTATCAGGATATTTTGGATCTGTAAATCCGGGCGTTGTTCTACGTACACCAACTCCTTCACTTTCCCATATAGGAAAGCACTCTTAACATCTAATTGATATACCTTAAAGCCCTTGAAGGAGGCAAAAGCTAGAAACAACCTAATGGCTTCTAACCAATGGGCTACACGGTGCAAACATTCGTTGTACATCGATTCCCTCCTCTTGGTTGAAAACCCTTTACAGACTATCTCGCCTTGTTGCGCGTGACCTATCCGATCCGTCTCTTTTGCACCTTAAAAAACCCCATTTGGTTCCTCATTGCCATCTCCCCTCGAGGTAACGAACTAACTCCCACACGTTTCTAGTTTTCTACAATTGTGAAAAGTTCTCCTGCATCGCTTCACCCAGGAGTTGCTCCTTAAGTGCCATTGCACATTTTTGGGCTCTACTTGCGATATGAAACATGAATATAGACATGTGTGATATGCCTCGGAGTCGTTTATCATCGACAACAATACAGTGTTGTTATTTACACTACTCCGAGTCCTCACACCCTCGTTAGGATTTCCTATGATGCTATCTATTGGATGGTTCTTATTAATCCTAGAGGTCTCTATTTCATCAACCCTTAGATTATCTCCTAAGTTGGATCCTATTTCACCTAATGGGGGAACAGGCTCAGCTTCTACGTTTTCCTCCTCACGGACATTTTCCTCAGAGTTGGAACTTGATGCTTGAGTCTGATTCTCATTTGTAGGTTCTTCTGGATTAGCAACTTCTGGAGACCCATCTACAGTCGCAGTAGGCTCGGATGTAGATTCGAACGTGGTCTTTGGAAAGATTTGGCCAGCGTCGTTCAATGCAACTGCCAATCCCTTCTCGATGGTAACCTCATTATCATCCAGAGGAATTTAAATGACCAATAAATTATCATAGTCCAAATTCCTTTCCGGACCATTTGGGGTTCATGTGTAGAACTTGAGACTTCAATTTAGACACACTCCACGTTACCATTG